>PVLC010008768.1:0-46579 GCA_004027655.1 Graphiurus murinus | reverse complement strand
TTTATTTATGTGGAAAAATTATTGAAATGTTGATAGCCATTCCATTAAGTCTGTGCATAGCTTTAGATAATTTGGACATTTGAACAATATTTTTCCAGTCCATGAACATGGGATATAATTGCATAACATGTGTTTTAAATTATTTCAGGTTATTATTTCTCATATAATAAAGTAATGAAGGGTGCATCAATGGTGATTTATTAATGTAAAGGGATCTTGACATAAAATTTTGAGATTCGTTGCTTTAAGATAAAATTACTCCTTTGCATTAAAAATACACATATTCATAGTTTTATTTATGTGTCACTATTGATGTAAATATAGTTTCTGCAGCTCATATTATTATATTGCAAAGCTTACCAGTAGTAGTTGATTTTTATTTATCAGAGAAAACTTGGAAATAAATAATGGAAAACCATCTTCAATGTACAAGTTTTAGCAGACTGTCAAAGCCATTTAACACATACTCTAGTTTTATTTGCCAAGATGACCTTAATTATGAAAACTTATTTTCTCAAAATGTTTCTGAATTTTTTCTTTCCAATGAGTTTTTTTTAGTCTAGCTAACTTAAAATATAAGTAATTCAATTTTCTTATTTTGGGGGTCTTAGGAAATTCTATTTCATTAAGTGTTTAATTACTTTTATAGGCGAATAAGAATATATTCCCTTTAATTTAAGAAACTTTATAATCAAATGTATTAATGCTCTCTAGAGATAAAAATATATTCTTACACAAGAGTTTAAAATCTTTCAAGGTTACAGAGCTTATAAGCTGCAGTTCTACCATTTCAGTAATAGGTCAAGAACAAAAACAGATATACAAGCATCCACTTCAGTTTTCATTGGCTCTTTCTCCTTCTCAATTGATATAAAAATTTTAATTGATCTCAGTATAAAACAAATAGATGAACAAACGCAAAGGACTAGGAAGTTGTCTCTATTCTCCCTCCTCTCTCTCTCTCTCTCTCTCTCTCTCGATAATAAATGACTATCATCTATACCTAGAGATCAGAAAATACTAAACCATAAACCAAATTGTGGGTCATTGTCATCAAGAAAAAAGTTTCCCACTCATGGTATTAACCAGAAATCACAACAAAGTACCTTATAAAATCAATAAAGAGGAAATAAATTTCTAAAGAAACAAAGCATTAAAAGTTAAAGGTTTTTGCTGATTAGTATTCTCTGTTGGAACAAACAAACAAAAACATTTCTTGGAGTTTAGTCATCATGAGTAGCACTTCCCTGACAAGATTAGTTTACTTCACTTGGTCTGGTGTATATCTTTATTACCTCAATGAATAAATTCCATACTCTCAATATAGTTTAAGGTAATATAACTCTCATAATATATATATGTATACATATATAATATTTCCTCATTATTACTCTTTCTCATTAATATCCAGTAAAAACAATGAATGCACACATAATACAGATAATCAGAAATGCTAATGAATTTACAAGTAAATATAAAAATGACCTCTTTCATGAACGTACACCAATTACATTTTCACTGGAAAATTTTCATGAGTATTTACGTCAACTCTTTCTAAAGAATTACTTTATCTACAAAATTGCAAAATAATCAAATACAATGAAGGATTCAGATTCCTATATTTCAGATAACCCTGAAAAGTTTTTCTAAATCTAGACAATGGCTTGCATTCTGCTAAAAGGAATACTCGTTTTTCCCTTTTTCAAAATATTTTATAATTTTTTTTTCCTAAAACATGATTTTCAAAAAAGGAGTTCTGGTTGGGACAGGAATGTTTTCAGTGGTATAGAGTGTACTTAGCATGCATGCACAGGTAGGTCCTTAGGTTATATTCCTAACATCACTAAAAGTAAGTACTCTTGTTCTGTTAATTGGCTTGCATTTGGGAATTGGGTATGAAACTTTAAGTCCTTCTTAAAGCATTTCAAGTCAGTTTTATGCTCAGTAGATCTAGAAAGTTCATTTATATAATTTATATAGCCATATGACACATTGCTCATCTGTTTAATTACCTAGGGCATTGAGATCTATCAGTTATCCTCATAGACCTCTGAAGAGATAAAGTAATCTTGTTGACATTACTGTCTTTTATTGTGCCAATCATTCCCACCTTGTGCTAGAGATTTAAAAACTGCTCGTGCTTACTGCTGGGTGAAATCTCATTGCTTCCATTGAAATCAGGAGCTCAATGGCTTTGATGTGCCTTCTCTATCATTCCCAGGATACTTTGGAAAGATACCACCAATATCTGGAAGTATACTGTTGCTTCTTTCTAATATATGTCTAGATGAATGGATGATAAATTGACAGATAAATAGATGAATGGATGATAGATTTCTCTGTTGTATTTTTCCTAGCATTTGTTCCTATTATATTTCTTATTTCTGGTTTCAGGTTTAGCGGTTAATTCAAGTTAGAACATCTAATGTCCATTATTCATATTAGTGAGCTTACTTTGAGTCATCTCAGATTTTCATATCCCATGGATTATTTATATCATTCTTTCCATTTTTTACTATATCTATCATTCAACTCTGTTATTTTGCTTACTACTAGTTTTTAAATTTTCTTATTTCCCTTATAAAGATGTTATTTTATTGTTATTATTATCTCTTTTTTTGTAGTACTGGTAATTGAACACAGAGGAATTCTACCTCTGAGCTATACCCCAAGACTGATTTTACTTCTTATTTAGAAACAGAGTCTTGCTAAGTTAATGAGAGTCTCACTATTTGCTGAGGCTGGCCTTGAACCTGCGATCCTCCTGTCTCAGCCTCCCAAGTACTAGGATTACAAGCATGCACCATCATGTCTAGCTCATTACCTCATTTTTTAGTCATTGATTCTGTTTCATAGTGTATTTAGTATAGATTCCCTTGTAGAAAAGAATAGAGCCAGGTGTGTAGTGTACAACTGTAATCCCAATATTTGGAAGGCTGAGACAGGAGGATTTTAAGTTTGAGTCAGCCTTAGGAACTTAGTGAGACTCTTGCTTCAGAAATAAAAAGGGATGGATGCAGGTCAGAGGTCAAATGTCCCTAGCTTCAATCCCCAATACCAAAACAAACAAACAAAAAAAGAACAGTAGTTCATAATTATATTAACTCTTTAGATGTTTTCCAAAATGATTGATCTCAAAATATTATTCTTATTCCTCTATTTCATTTTTTGCTAAGTATATAATATCATCAAAACCTTTGTAGTATTCAAATAGAAATATATCATGTAAAGTGAGGTCTATTATATGTGAATAAATTATAATTTTATAAAAATTATTTATTCTACCTGAATCCAACCTTGCAGAATTGTACATTGCTATGATTCTTATAACCAAAGATACTTTAGAATATTTTGTCACTTCTCTTCCTTTAATTCAATAACATATTTCTTTTAATCATTTTTTTGGAAATTAATACTTATAATCTTTGCCTGTAATTCCCACTATTGATGGTAATTGCTTAGAAAGATCAAGAGCTTTTTCATTGGTGACGTGAATAGTTAAAATTCTGAATGCTGGTGATGATGTAAAAACAATGGCTGCTAGTAGTTCACATCTGAAATCAAGTCTGTAATAACCATGAGAGATTTTTAGTGTCATAGGTTCTAATCTTTTAATTATATGGATGGGAAACATGAAACTCAGGGACAAAAGTGATTTTTCTTAGTTCAGCAATAAAGGTCAGAGCTAGTACTAGAAACCAGATTCTCTTATCTTAAATACCTACAGAAGGAAGAAATAACTCAAGGCTTACATTATTTTGTGTGTGAAAAATACTGAAGTATTTATATATAACTTTTTGTGTTTTTTACATTTTTAAATTATTTATCATGATGACATCATAGATAATCTGTACACGTACATTAAAAGAATAATAACAGGAACAGAAATTCTTACTACATAACAGGAAATAGAAAGTTACCAACAAGGCTCCTTGTCTGTCCCTCCCCAACTGTAAACTCCTATATTTCACTTTCCTTTAAAAAAATGTTTTAATTTAATCAATTGAGAGATATGTTGCAGAATGTATGTTCACCTTAATAGAAAGATGTTACACATTATTGTAATAAACAAATGCTTTATGACTGTAAATCTCCAATAGAAAAAAATTTGAACCACAGTTTTATTTTTTCAGTTGTCTTGTTAATATTTCTAATAAAGCATGAAGAAAGATGTATCCCTTAAATTCACCTTGAATGAGATAAATGGAATTGTTATTCTCTATCATCAATGATGATAATATCTTCTTCAAAAGGAGTTATAAAAGATTAATAACCCCTTTTTCTCTTGGAGCTAAAAGTTTCTATCCAACTTCATAAAATATATGAAGTACATATATTCACAGATAAATGAAAAACTCTTCATCCCATAAACAAAGACAAAAAAAACACTTATGATCATACTGATATATTTAGTTTTTTTTCCTTTGTTTTACATTGTTTAAATTTAGATAATAGTTAACAGGCAGAATAATAAATTTATGCCTAGACCTCAAGTTATTGTGTCCTGGATTTTCAAATTCTTCAATTAGTTTAAAGAAATTAAATGTCACTTTAATCCCAGAGAAGTGAGTCATCGTTATTGTGGGAAAGTGCCTACTATAAATTACATTTATCATTACAGATGAAATCTGACACATTTGTGCTTGAGGAATCATGATATTTAAAAATCAGGTTACTTTTCCCCTTACCATTCACCATGACATTAATTTAATTAGAACATTCAGTTTAGATATGTGGTTTATGTCAATGAATTTTAAAATAGTAGAATAAAATTTTAAAAGCTTGATGATCCTTTGGGGTTTATTTGAATAATTAGCTGTGTACATATTCCATATGTAATAGCAGAGGGATCTAGCTTTGCTCTGTGATCACATACTTCACTTGAAAGTGATTATAAAGTCATTGCTGGTTTTTAACTTGTTCATGCTCTTTCAGTTGATGAATGCCATATTTCTATAATCACACAATTAACAGCATAATAAATTTTGAGTGATGCAAGAATATAGTCATGTAATCATGCTATACTTACTTCTTTTTCTCTTACCCTCAGAATCCACTCATATGTATGCACCTCGTATTCCTGTTGGTAAAAACTAATTGGTATGTAATCTATTGTCTCCTAAATAAATTCTCACACAGGAATAGATAAAAATTTAACTCTCCTTGTGAGTCTGGGAATAATGAGGACTAGTGAATTATCTTGAGAATAAGTATCTGCTTATGAGACGTTGATCTACCTAGTATTTAAAGTTTCTTCTTGTGCCTGAGAAGATGATTCCCTCAGACACTTGTGGGCTGATGATGGGAAGATGCTATTTCTATGCTCAAGAAGGTTCTTGAGATATTACAGGCTTCAATTTTATTTTTTCCTATTCAAAACTTCCATTTTGTAAACAAAAGAGACCTCATGAAAATAGGAGACAAATCAGTAGATTAGTGGAGGAGATTGGGGGAGGGAAGACAAAAGTAAATGGGAGATACAGGAAAGGAAAAAGACCAAATAATGTTGTGTGTATGTACGAATGTATTCCCATGAATCTTATTATTATCTACAATTTCCATGGACCAATACTAAACCTAAAAAGAAAAAGAAAAGAAAAAAATTTTTCATTTTGTGAGAATAGGTTCCAATTCTTCCCTAACAATGTCCATTGGATTACAAAATTATAGTTTTTACACACATTGGAATTTTACCTGTGCCATAAAAAGAGCACAGGTTTGTAATTTGCAGAAAAATGGATGGAATTTGAGAATATTATGCTAAGTGAGATTAGCCAGTCTCAGAAAGTCAAGGGTCAAATATTCTCACTTATATGTAGAAGCTAGAGAGAAACCAGGAAACAAAGACAAATTCAGATAAAAGAGGAGAGACTTTAGTAGCATAGTGGAAAGGGATTTGTGGAGAGAAGCGGAAAGGTCAAAGGGGAGATTTGATGTTGGAAATAATTCCTTGATAATTCATATATAAAATAATTCATATATAAAATTATTTATAGCATTTTTAATATTATCTATGGGGATTGGGACCTGGAGGGAAACATAATAAATATTGTGTGCATGTATGCTTCTGTTACTCTGAATCTCACTATCATGTGTTACTACAATGTACCAATAAAAAAAGATACCTGTAAATTTAGTTGGTCCTCAGATTCATGAGTTCAACATCAGAATTTGAAATATTAAAAAATATATTGTATTTGTACTAAACAAGTATAGACATTTTTCCTGTTATTATACCCTAAACGATATAGTCTAACACATATTTATATAATATTGTATTAGATATGATTAATAATCTATAGATGATTTAAAGTATATGACAGAGAGAATGCAGTAGGTTATATGCAAATAGTACACCATGTTATATAAAGGACTTGAGCATCAACAGAGTTCAGTTTCCATAGGGTTTCTGGAAAGAATAGCTCATAATCAAAAAGAAAATTACTACATTGGTTGTTTCAACTCTACAAGTATCAACCTCTAAGCTTAATCCTCATGTATATCTACTCTAAGATACATCAAAAAAGGATCACTCTAAACATTGTTAGTAGTCTTCTAATTTTTCTTAGAGAATTTAGTTCATTGAATTTGTCAGTCTAAGACACTAATTTTGTACTTTGTTCTATATGATTTGTAGAGTAGCAGAAACTTTTTTATTGGTGTGTCATAATTACACAACTAGTTGAAGTTCAGGATGATAGAGGAATACATTCACAAAATACTCATTGAGCTCTCCCCCACTACCAGCACAGTGATTGGCTTTGATAAGTTTCTGTGTGTACCCATGACCATTGAGGTGTTTCCCTCTTCCCCTATCATATCTCCCTCAGTTAGGTCCCCTTCTTCACTTAACTAAAATTTCATTGTGTATATATATTATAGTTTTGTAATCTATTCATCTGTTGATGGACATCTCAGCTGGCAATTGTGAATTGTGCAGCAATCAACATAGATATGCATGCATTACTATTGTAGTTTGTTTTCCATTACTTTGGGGAGATACCCAGGAGTGATATAACTGGGTCATATGGTAAGTTCATTCTCATTCTTCTGAAGTTCCTCCACACTGCTTTTCCAATGTGGATGCACTAATTTGCAATCCCATCAACAATGTATCAGAGTTTCTACTTCTCCACATCCTAACCAGCATTTGTTTTGCTTGTGTTTTTAATGATTGTCATTCTAATTAGGATTAGGTAGAATTTCAGAGTAGTTTTGATTTGCATCTCTCTCATTGTTAATGATATTGAACATTTTTTTCATACATTTATTGGCCATTTGTATTTCTTTTTTTGTGAAGTGTCTAGTTCGCTTGCCCATTTTTTGGTGGTGTTATTTATTTTATTTTATTTTATTTTATTTGGGGTGAGTTTCTTGAGTTCTGTGCATATTCTAGATATTAATCCTCTATCAGAGTAGTATCTGGTAAAATCTCCTCCCATTCTATCATCTTTGTTGAGGTTCTTAGTAGTTTCCTTTGCTGCACAGAAGCTCTTCAGTTTAATGCAATCCTACATATTAATCCTCATTTTAATTTCTTCTGCCTTTGAAACAGAACCATGGACAAAAATCACATAATCATTTCAATAGATTCTGTAAAAAGTATTCAACAAAATCAGACGCCCATTCATTCTGAAAAGAGTGCATATAATTAGAATAGAAGGAACATACCTCACAGCTAGCAACAGCTACTTAGTGAAGCCCTCCACAACTTAGTGAGACTGTGTTTCAAAATAATGAATTAAAAATAGGACTGAGGGTGTAGCTAAGACGTAGAATGCCCCCGGTTCCATCCCTAGTACCATAAAAAACAAAAACAAACAAACAAACAAAAAGCAGAAGGAACATACCTCAACATTATAAAGGCAGTACCCAATAGGCCCACAGCTCACATTATATTGAATGGGAAAAAAAAATATGAGAGTTCCCCCGAAAATCAGGAATAAGACAAGGATGTCCACTGTCACCACTTCTTTCCAATATAGTACTTGAGACACTAGTCAAAGCAACAAGGCAAGAAAATGAAATCAAAGGAGTACAAATAGGAAAAGAAGAACTGAAACTATATTTGCAGATGACTTGACTCTATACATAGAAGAGTCAATAAACTCAATAAAAGGCTTTTAGAACTGATCAGCAAATTCAGAAAAGTGTCTGGATACAAAATCAACCTTAAATCAGAAGCTTTTCTATATAACAACTATGAATCCACTGGAAAAGAAACCCAGATGACATTTCCACTCACAATAATCCCCCAAACAATTACATACTTAGGAATAAACCTAACTAAGAAGGTAAAAGGCCACAACAAGAAAAGATATAGAATACTGAAAAAAGAAATTGAGGATTTAGAAAGTGGAAGGAACCATGCTCTTGGATAAGCAGAATGAATGTCATCAAAATGGCCATTCTTCCAGAAGTGATCTCTGATTCAATGCAATACACATTAAATACCAAGATCATTCTTCACAGATATAAAAAAAAAAATCAGTCCTTAAATTCATTTGGAATAACAAAAAATCCAGAATAGCCAAAATAGTTCTCCTCAATAAGAACCATGCAGAAGGCATCGCTACACTACAGAGCCATAGTAATAAAAACAGCATGGTGTCTGCACAAAAGCAGACACATAGACCAAGGAAGCAGAATAGAAGACTCAAAAGCAAATCTGCACACTTACAGCCAATTTATTTTTTACAAAGAGGCCAAAAACATACACTAGAAAAAACATAGTCTCTTCAACAAATGGTGTTGGCAAAACTGGTTATCGATATGCAGAAAAATAGAAATAAATTCTGCATTCTCACCCTGCACAATAGTCAGTTCGAGATGGATCAAATACCTGTAAATTATACCAGAACATTACAATTACTTGAAGAGGGCATAGGAACAACATTCCAACATATAGGCACTGAAAAGATTTCTTAATAAGACCCCAAAGGCAGAAGAAATTAAAATGAGTAGCAGAAACTTCTAATTCAACATTCTTTGGGACATGATTGATGTCATATGTCTAAGTGCTACCAATACTTTTCTACTAATTTGTTTCCCTTTATCTCTTCTCTATTCCATGCTGCTGTTGTTAACATTTTATGTAAGCATGGTACCACTGCCATGGATATTATTGTATTTTTCTCCAGCAGGGATGTTATTTATGAATTAATCAAATATGGAACCTAATGAATTTTAGAATCCTATTTTGAGGATCCTTTTCCTATATCCATTTATAGTACCAATTACTCAGATTCCAGAAAGAAATAGATGGCTTACTCAAAATATAAATTAATGATAGTTGAATAAAGAGATAATATACATAAGTATAAGTAGGACTAAGGAAAAAATACGCATCTAGTAACTACAAACAGGCTAAATCATTTATTAATCATATGCTTTACCAGGGAAGAGAAAGTAGTAAGTAACCTGGGGAGAGTTTTTAATTTAGAAGAAAATATCCCTAAAATAGTTGCTACCATTCAACCACAGACTGGTGGAAAGCTATCTAAGAAAATAGTACCACAACTTACCCTCTCTTCTATCAATCTCTTGCCAGCACTCTACATTATTTATTAGAATCCCATAAGAAAAGTATTCCAGGTAATTGAATAAAACAAACAGCCTCCCAGAGCATAGAGAGCATTTCTGAAGTAGAAAATTAAGAATAAACTTCTCATATTCCTCTCAGATTCTATTACCCTAAAATCCTCATTTGAATTTGTTTTCAGAGAAAAAAATCTCTTATGTATTCTCAATGATTTCAAATTCTTCTCCCTGAATGACAAATATCTTTTAAATTAATAAAATCAATTCCAAATCAACCATCACTGATGAAGCCATACAGATATCTGAGAACCATAAAACAAAAATGAAATTGTAAACAAAAATGTAAATTGTTAACATAAAAATACCAAGAATCATAAAACAGCATTGATATTTTTTAATAAAAGTATTGTATCAAAGCCAAAGCCAGCCAGCTAGGTTGGACAAGCTTGGAGGGAGAAAGTGTGGCTTGAGAAAAAGACAAAAGTTACTTAAGAAAGAGAAAAACAAGGGATAGATTCAGGAGGGCTGACAGTGGATACTGCTGCGCTGAGTTTGTTCAGCTCAGCCCTTACATACTTTTTTGAGAACATCAGAGTATACATCAAGGTTAAAGCTTTCTCACAATGATTGCATCTGTGAAAATAATCATCTCTAGGTCCAAGGTTCAAAGAACAAATATTCACATAGTTTTTACTGTAACAGTCTGAATAAACATCTTGAGACAAAACAATACTCTTGCCCTTGGTCAGTAATCAGCACATGTTATGGGAATCTGCATTTCTGCAGAAACAGACTTCTATGCACCTGTGAGTCTGCAAAAACAGACCTTGAGCACTGTCAGTCTCCAACATTATTGTTTCCTGTAGAGTTTTAAAGTTTTATTTAAAGAATGAGAGAGAACTTGGTAAAAAAAAATCGAAACAAACAATATTTGAGTCTCCTAAATTTGAACATATTTGACACCAGCCATGTGATTATTATGCATTCTTTTATACTAGTCTGTTCTAGTTGTCATAACAAAATATCACAGATTCGATAGCTTAAACAACAGAATGTTCTTATCTCACAGTTCTGAAGGCTGAGTCCCAGATTAAGGCTTTTACAGAACTGGTTTCTACAAAAGCACTTTTGCAGATAGCCACCTTCTCATTTTGTTCTGACATGATGTCTTCTCTTTGTGAGCATGAAGAGGGAGACTCTCCAGTGCCTCTTCCTCTTCTTATAAGGTAACTAATCCTATCGGTTAGTTTTCCACTCTTACAACCAATGACAGCCTTAATTATCCCCTTAAGAGTCATATCTCCAAATACCATTACATTATATGTTAAGGTTTTAACATAAGAATTTGGGGAAGACACAATTCATCCATCTTTTCTGCTCAGCAAATAGCATAATGTACAACCACACCTGAAGTTGAAAATGCAATGTAATAGAAAAGAACAGATGAATTCTAAAAGAATAAAAAAGTACCTTAAAAACAATCACAAATCATAATGCAGAAATAAATATCACCAAGTCTTTTCTCTGCTAACACAGATTGCCCACCATTATGAAGGGAAACTTTAATTTTCCATTTTTGATTATAAAAGTTGTCATAATTTGACCTATGAATAACATGCTTTGCAATTCATTGTATAACTGATAGGTTTATGTAAACATTACCTAAACTAAGTGACTTTCAAAGCAGGTGACAGGAGAAAGTTCAATCTTTATCATTTCAGAAAATCTTCAGTGTAAGCAAAAAGATCTGGAGCACTTGAATATGCATGAGTATTTTGAATATGTATAACTGTTACAACATGAGAGCTTTTTTGACCCCTTATTGTAGAGTCATAAGAAAGTCAAAAGCAAGAACATTCTATTAAGACAAAATTTATTGGATAAATCAGTTTTGAGAAAAACAATACCTAAAATCCATCTTCATGCAAAATATTATGTGAGTCATATCTTCTAAGAATGAAATTATTCTTATTTTGAATAGATATTAAATATTTTCCAATCCTGTAGTTATTTACTTCTTATGGAAATGAATGTTATTAAATTTTTGTCTCTCTGTTATTGTAGAGTACAGGATTTGTTAAATGAACTTCCAGAATGCATTTGATATTCTCTGATCTAAGCTGCCCTATGAATTCTTTTTCTGCATTTTATTCTTTTTCATTTGATCCCCTTTTGCTGTTGGACTTCTAAATACTGGCATAATAATGTGTATTGGCAGAAAAAATCTCTATATTTAACCTTTCTTCTTAGTTATAAAATACTAAATATTATCTATATGTTTTCTCTAATTTTTTTCAGTGCTGAACTTCCCCTTTTGCATCTAACTGCTCACTTGATATAGACATGTAATGAATATGTCAGCTGTTGTTCACCACTGAGATGACAAATAATATTTTAAAGTTAACATGGAAGAACTGGGCATGGTGGCACATGCTTGTAATCCTAGTACTTGGGAGACTGAGACAGAAGGATTGCAGGTTCATAGCCAACCTAAGCTACTTAGTGAGGCCCTTTGCAATTTAGTGAGAACTTGTTTCAAAATAAAGAATAAAAAATATTGTCAGAAGTGTAGCTCAGAGAAAGAATACCCCTGGGTTCAATCTGCAGGTCCACAAAAATAAATAAATTAAGTTAAATTAACATGGAAAACATAATTTATGTATTTCTATCCAAACCTACTTACCTCACTATGATGGTTACTATCAGCAATCTGTTTTACTTACTAGGTAAAAAAATTATGATACTTTCATGTTCATTAGCTCCCCTATTCTAGAATAGAAGTTCCTTGTATTAAAATTAAAACTAAACATTGTAGTTATTGTGTCTAACACAGGTTTTCTTTTTTTAAAATGTGCTTTTATTGGTGCATTATAGTGTAAATCATGTTGACAATGACATGCATGCAGGCAGAAGATGCTCCCCTTACGTCCCCATTTTCTCCCTTCCATATATAGAGTATTGAGATTGACATTGGTATATTCACATATATACACAGTCAATGGTAACATTTCCACTAATGAACCTCAGTCTTCTTCCTCCCCTTCCCTTAAAACTCTCTGGTTCCACTGAGGTTTCTCCTCAATTATCTGGAGCCCCTCTTATATCTCAACTATTCCCTAGCTTAAGCATATTAGAGAAAATATGTGACCCTTCACTTTTTGTGACTGGCTCATCTCACTTACCATAATATTAGTTCTCCAGGTCCTTCCATTTTCTTGCACATGACATAATTTTGTTCTTTATTGCTGAGTAGAATTCCATTGTGTGTATTTCCCATAATTTTGTAATCCATTCATCTGTTGATGGACACCTGGGTTGATTCCATAATTTGGCTATTGTGAATTGTGCTGCTCTGAACATGGGTATGCATATATTACTGTAGTTCTTTGGTTTCAACCTCTTTAGAAAGATACCAAGGAGTGGTATAGCTGGATCATATGGTGGGAATATTCCCAGTTTTTTGAGGAATCTACATACTGATCTCCAGAGCAGCTGAACTAGTTTGTAATCATACCAACAGTGTAGAAGGTTTTTTAATTCCCCACATCCTCACCAACATTTATTGTTATTTGGCTTCTTGATGATTGTCATTCTGATTGGGAACATATGGAATCTCAGTTTTGATTTGATCTCCCTGATTGCTAATTATGTTGAATTTTTTTCATGTATCTATTGGACATTATTGTATCTCTTCTTTTGTGAAGTGTCTATTCAATTCAGTTGCCTCTTTATTGATTGGGTTATTTGTTTTCCTAGTGTAAAATCTTTTAAGATCTTTGTGTATTCTAGATATAGTCCTCTGTTAGAGGGATAGCTGGTAAAAGTCTTCTTCCAATCCATAGCTTTCTCTTTAGATTCCTGATGGTTGGTTTCTTTTGATGTACAGAAACATTTCAATTTAATGCCATCCCATTTATTAATTCTTGTTTTAATTTATTGAGCTTTGGGGGTCTTGTTAAGGAAGTTTCCACCTGTGTTTATATGTTAGAGTGTTGAACCTATGCCCTCCTCTAGTAGCTTCACAGTTTGTGGTCTAACTTTCAGGTTTTGATCAATGACTATGTTGGTTTCATCCCAGGAAAGCAGGTCTGTTTCATCATATGAAAATCAATACATGTTATTCACCAAATAAATAGAACTAAGAACAAAAACCTCAAGATCATTTCAATAGATGCTGAAAATGTGTTTGACAAAATCCAATACCCATTAATGTTAAAAGATTGCAGAAAATCAGAATAGAAGGAACATATCTCAGCACCATTAAGGCAATATACAATAAACTCAAAGTCAACATCATATTGAATAGGAAAAAACTGTGGGAATTCCCTTTAAAATCAGGAACAAGACAAGAGCAGTATGACAAGAGAAAGATATCAAAAGAATCCAAATAGGAAAAAAAGATTTAAAATTATCTTTATTTGCAGAAGTCCACCCAAAAAACTCAACCAAAAGACTACTAGAGCTGATTAACAAATTCAGAAAAGTAGTGGGATACAAAATCAACCCCCCAAATCAGTAACCTTTCTATATGCCAATTATTAATCCATGGAGAATGAAATACAGAAAACAATTTCATTCACAATAACCTTAAAACCAATAAAATACCTAGGAATAAACCTAACCAAAGAAGTAGAAGACCTCTACAATGAAAATTATAAAACACTAAAGAAAGAAATTGAAGATGTTGGAAGATGGAAAAATCTCCCTTGCTCTTGAATAGGCAGAATAAATGTTATCAAAGTGACTATTTTACCAAAAGTGATATACAAAGTCAATGCAATTTCTATCAAAATACCAATTTTTTTCTTCATTGACCTAGAAAAATCAGTCACAAATTTCATATGGAGAAACAAAAGACCCAGAATAGTCAAAGCAATTCTCAACAATAAGAACCATGTAGGAGACATCACAATTATACTACAGAACTATAGTAATAAAAAGAGCATGGTATTGGCACAAAAACAGGCACAGAGATCAATGGAACAAAATAGAAGATACAGAAACAAATTCACACATTTATAGCCAATTGATCTTCAACAAAGGGGCCAGGCACATGCTGGAGAAAAGACATTCTTTTCAACAAATGGTATTGAGAAAACTGGTTATCCATTTGTAGAAAAATGGACCTAAATCCTTGCTTCTCACCCTGGACAGGAGTCAACACAGGTTTTCTATCTAGAATGAATAGATGCTCAATAAATATGAGTTTGATAAATTAGTTTAAAAAGAAAGAGATAGGCATTATATAGTATATGCAACTTACTAAAGAAAAGAGTAGTCATCATTTAAAGCTGAAATTCAGATGCCATTAAAATCCCTGTAATTAGGAAAGATATGTAACTTCTATTTTTTAAAAAAAGCTACAGTGACTTAAAACATAATAATCCCCTCTTGTCTGTTGGAGGTACATTCAAAGAACTCTAGTGGATGCCAAAAACTGCAAATAGTACAGAACTGTATATGCCCTGTTTTTTTCCCTATATGTTCTGCAGTCTTTTTAAGGATTTTAATGATTATAGAAACATAAACATTGGGAGATTTTAAAGGCCAATCTGATAACTGATGGGCAGTATACACACACACACACACACACACACACACACACACACACACACACCGAACAAAGGAATGATACACATCCTGGACAGAGTGGGACAGCATGAGACTACATCACACTACTCAGAAGAAGACATAGTTTAAAACCTATGAACTAGCCGGGCGTGGTGGCACACGCTTGTAATCCCAGCATTTGGGAGGCTGAGACTGGAGGATCCAGGTTCATGGCTAGCCTCAGCTACCTAGTGAGGCACTCCGCAGCTTAGTGAGACCTGGTTTCAAAATAAAGGATAAAAATTAGGCTGGGGGTATAGCTCGGAGGTAGAATGCCCCTGAGTTCAATCCCCAATAGGGGAAAAAACAAAAACAAAAACAAAAAACCTATGAACTGTTTATTTCTGGAATTTTCCATTTTATATGTTCAGACCATGGTTGATGTAAGGTAATTAAAACTATGCAAAGCAAATCCACAGTTAAGGAGAACTATCATATATCCCTCAAAATATCAAACATTTGAATGTTCAAAGGCACATCATTAGCTTATAATTTGGCTTCTACCTAATATGAGCTACTTTTTTTTTTAAATGTTCTACTATGGTAAGTAGAAACAACATATTAATAATGCTGAATGATTCTCCCAGGTATGCAAGGGAAATATCTATATAATATCATGGTGTAAGTTTCAAAAGCCTAGACTTAATTTTTCAGATTAATCTAATATATAAACTGTATGCTGATAAGTTATAACATTTTGGTTGTGGGTTATGTTGATCTGAGATATTGAGCATAAGCTGCACTGATACAAAGTTTAGGAAATTAAATTTAACATGTGGTCCTCTGGGACTTAGAAGTTAAAATCAGAAAAAGAAGTTAATAACTTCTAAGTTTTTAGAAGTAAAAATTAGATACTGTGTTTACATCCTATCCTTGGCTTTAGAATACATATGGAACTTTGTCAATACTCATTGTTATTTTCAACTTATTCTAGAGTAGATTAATGACATCCATTTTAATAAATGATAATCTATATTTTGGTTTTTTACACTTAAGAATGTAGGAGAAATGTTTAGTTTCCTTACAGGGAAGAGCAAATAAAATTGTTCATTTAACCAGAATAATATATGTAAGAAAATTAAGTTTGCCATATTATTATATGAAGAATAAGTTGACCTTAGACAATTCAGATATATAACAGAAAATCTTTTTAGTTATTAGTAATTCTATGCCTAGATATAAATAATATTCCTAAATTAGAAATTAATTAGTTGCCATTAGGGAAAATATTTTTGTGTCTTGTTTTTTATTTTATGTGTAAAGTATTTAATATTTCACAACAAACTCTGATGTTGCCTGTAGAATTTTCATAGATACCCTTTATTTGGTTTTAAGTCTTATTCTTCTATTTGCAGTTTTCTTAGAGTTCTTATTAAATTTTTTATTATGTTTACATAATCATATCATTTTTCATTATTTACTTAATATGTTAAATTATATAGACTAGATCTTGAATGTTAAATTGACTTTCAATTCAAATTGGCTGTTATATGCTATCCTTTCAACATATCATAAAACTCAGTTTGTCAATATTTTATAAATTTTTTTCCATCTATATTTATAAGAGGTAGAAATTTGCAATTTTTCTCTTATGTTTCCTCAAGCTTTGTATCAGGCTTATGCAAATTCCATAAGGCAACTTATGTAAAAATGTTTCCATTTATTTTGTTAATTATAGATTGAATTTACCATCAAGACCATATGGGCTGAAATTTTCCTTGTAACATATTGCCACTAATAATTCTCTAAAATGATATTTAGATCACTAGTGGGTTATTTAAGCTATATATATTTCCGTGTCTAATTTTGTTTTTTATTGTACAGATTAAGTGATATTTACTGTAATATTTCCATATATACACACATTGTAAATCAATTTCTTCTGCTTTCATTTATATATATACATATATATGCCATTTTTAATCTATTCATCTGTTGATAAACACCTATGCTCATTTCTTATCTAAGCTATCATGAATAGTGCTATTATAAGCATGGGCATGCAGATATCTTCTATATGCTGACTTCACTTCCTTTGAATATATACCCAGAAATTGGTTGGCTGGATCATATAATAGTTCTATTTTTAGATTTTTTAGTAACCTCCTTACTTTTTCCATAGTACTAATAATTTGCACACATTGGCAGTGTATAAGGGTTTCTTTTTCTTCACATCCTCCTCATTATTTTTTTCTTTTGATAATAGCCATTCTACTTGGGGTGAGATGGTATTTCTTTACAGTTTTGATTTGCATGGCTAATGATATTGGCTAGTTTTCCATGTATTTTTGAGCATTTGTAGTTCTTCTTTTGAGAAGTCTCTAACTCATTTGTCAATTTTTAAACTTAATTTTTTGAGTTCTTTATATATTTTGTATATTAACAATTTGTCACATAAATAGCTAGCAAATATTTTCTCCCATTCTGTAGGCTGTCTCTTCACTCTGTTGGTTGCTTCCTTTATGGTGCAGAAGCTTTTTAGTTTAAGATAATCTCATTTTTAGGTTTTGCTATAGTTTCCTGTGCTTTTGGAGTCCTCTCCAAAAAATTATTGACTTTGGCAGTATCTTGAAGTTATTCCTCTATATTTTCCTCTAGGATTTTCAGAGTTTCAGTCATATATTAAAGTATTTGATCCATTTTGAAGTGATTTTTTATAGGGTGAAAAATAGAGGTCTAGTTTCAATCTTCTACATATGGATATCCAATTTTCCCAGTACCACTTGTTAAAAAGGCTGCCTATCCTTTTTCTACTGTATGTTTTGGGAGCTTTTTTGAGATTCAGTTGGCTATAGATCCATTACTTAGTTGGTGGGTTGTATATTCTATTCCATTTGTATCAGGTTTTTTTTGCGATACTGGGGATTGAACTCAGGGGCATTCTGCCTCCGAGCTATACCCCCAGTCCTATTTTTTAATTCTTTATTTTGAAACCGAGTCTCACTAAGTTTCAGAGTGCCTCACTAGGTAGCTGAGGCTGGCCGCGAACCCGGATCCTCCGGTCTCAGCCTCCCGAATGCTGGGATTACAAGCGTGCGCCACCACGCCCGGCCATTTGTATCAGTTTTAATGATTCTATTTCTCCATATTTTTGTCCATTTCATCAACATCATTAAAGTTATTGCTTTATCTTTCTTTTTTATATATCTTTTGAACATATACTAATGTTTATATTATTCTCAGTGCTGTCTTCTCCTGGTTTATGTCTGTCATTTTTAAAAATTTTTATTACTATTTAGTTTTGTGAAACAATGATCATTTTTACAAAACGATGGGATATGTACATAATGGAATTTTACTCAGCCATAAAGAAGAAAAAAATCATGTCATTTTCAGGGAATGAATGGAACTTGAAAACTTTATGTTAAGTGAGATTAGTCAGTCACAAAAAGTAAAAAATCAGATGCTCTCCATAATATGTGGAAGCTAGGGAGAAAGTAGGTTATAAGAGGGACTCTAGATGAAGAAGGAGAAGAAACCTTAGATGAAGGTTACTTGACTGAAGGTGATGGGGGGGGGGAACACCCTAATGCCCATGATGTACATTCACAAACATATCAAAATCAATCACTAAACTGAACATGAGGAGGGAGGGGGGAGGGAATGGGGCAAGAATTGGGGAAGGGTTAAATGAGAGATGTGTGCATGTATGCCTCTACCAGCTTGTACCTAACAACAACGTGTGATTACAATGCACCAATAAAAAATACATATAGCTTATAGAACTCTCTAATCATCTTGCTAGTCTGTATTTTTGTACACAGCTTTGACAATGTTTCATTCACTCATGTCTTATACCTACCTAGGTTTGATTTTTTCCTGCTATTTTGTATTCTATAGTGGCAAACAAGATCACTAATTTTATACTTTTTTATCTATGCATTTAATACTATAAATTTCTCAGTAAGAATTGTTAGATTTTAGCTGGACCTGGTGGTGCACGCTTGTAATCCCAGCATTTGGGAGGCTGAGAACAGAGGATCCGGGTTCTTGGCCAGCCTCAGCTGCCTAGTGAGGCACTCCACAATTAGTGAGACCCTATTTCAAAATAGAGAATAAAAAATAGGGCTGGGGGTATAGCTCAGAGGTAGAATGCCCCTGAGTTCAATCCCAGTACCACAAAAAAAAAAAAAAAAACAAAAACAAAAAAAAAAACTGCTAGATTTTGACAGCTCTTTTCTCTGTAAAAGCAATTGTAAGACGTCAGTATTGCCCTTTCAATATAGTAAAGATAATGTTCCATTGTCTTCTGTTCTCCATTGTTTCTCGCATTTTTATCATTTATGCATCACATGCAATGTGTGTTTTATTCTCTATTTTAATGATACTTTATTTTAGTATTTTATCTATGAATGTGCTTATATCTATTTTTTGTTTTATTTTTCTTTACTTTTCTAAAAATTTCTGCTTGTATGTACAAAATTTTTTATACCTTTGGTTGATGTCTATTATTACTTCTGTAAAACTCTCAGTCTTTACCTATCCAAATATTTCTTCTGCCCCACTTCTGTTTTCTTCCTAATAGTATTATAAACTGATAAGCATTGCTCCATGAACCTCAGATTCTCCACTTAATTTTCATTCTTTCTTTCTTTGCTTCACTTTGATAATTTCTATTGAACTTCAAGTTAATGGATCTTTTCTTTGCTCTATGAAGTAAAGTTGTAGGATATTAAATTGAATTATTTACTACTGATATATTTTTATTTTTAGCACGGTTGATTCAATATTCGTAATTTCATCATTGTATTGATATCACTAATATTTTGCATATTTTCCATCAATCCTTTAGAATATTTATTACAGTTGTTTTAAATTTCTGTTTGATAATGTCTACTTATCATACATTCTTTAGTCTGTTTTTATTGAGCTTTTCTTCATTTGATCATGAATCACCTTACAGGTGCTAATGCTGAAGTTATAAACAGTTTCCTATGGGGTTCAAAATTTTCAGGTGGGACTTCTACTTTCTCTTTAGCATGGCTTGACATGGGAATACTAGTGGGACTTTGGAGGTATTTTGTTCTTCTCTAGTCTAGCAGATAGACTTATAAATCTGGGGACACTTCACTCTGCTTTATAGCCACTTTTAGATGGTTGACATGGAGATCCTGTGCACTCTCATTTCAATCTTGGCATTATATAAACGTGTGAATCTCTCTACTCGGCTCTACTATCTCCATCTTTTGAATAATCTGTAGTACACGCAGAGAACTTCAAAGTGATTTCTTGCAGTTCTAATCTTGTGCACCCAGACTTCAGAAGCCTGCAGCCAGGAGCCAACAACCACTGGCTTGTGCTCAGTAAAGTTTGGGCATTTGAAGGAGGAATTCTTTCAGCTTTCTAGCCCATGTGCCATCTTCCACTGGGTAATGCACAATTCACTAGCTATTCTCTCAGTTCATCTTTCTGCCCTCAGCCTTTGATATATTATTCCTTTGCAGTGAGAGATGATCTTTGAGAAAAGGGAGTTGCTGGGTACAAATTCTTTCTGTGACTGAAGCTCTTAGTAATTTCTACCTTTTATGCTGGTTCACACATACATGTTAAAGTTTATTAGAAATTAGATCACTTTTTAACCAATATTTAGTGCAGATCATTCATCCTCATGGCTCCTTGTCAGAGATGAAAGTAGCTTTAAGTATCTTCTTTCCTAGGAATATTTTGGCTTCCTCATATCTTAATTATTAGGGGTTTATTAGAATTTTCAGTTCTCTCCTGGGAGAGAAAAATATGATATAGTATCTGGATTGTTTTGTAGTTGATAAAATCATGAGACTTCTTTGTTTTAGGTTTTTTTTTTTTTTTTACTGAAAGCCTAATCACAATTTAGACATTATTTTAAAAAATATATATATTTATTTTCAATATCTGAGTAATAGAATGCTAAGATGATCTTTTATTCTTTCCATTTTTAATAATTTTCTTGAAGTCAAATAACTATTGGACATTTTTCTGGATTATACATATAATTGTTGGAATTTATAGTAAAGTGAATCATATAAAATATTGTGTATTAGTTCAAAGAGAAATAAATGAGCCCAATTAAGAATATGAGTTATTTCTCAAAAATTTAGACAAATCAAAAATTTATAAACCTTAGAAATGTACAGTGATAATACTGCAATTAGTTTTAATAGCAATAATCAAACTGACATTAATATATTTTGATTCATATCTAATTTTACACATAAATTTCTAATAATACTCTGATTATATATGGACCATATGTCACCTCATTTTCTTCAATCATATTTTCTCTAAGTTGTGCTCTAGTCAAAATACATACTATTTTTCACTTTTCCCTTAATACTGTATTTATTATTTAAATAACTATTCTTCAAAAAATACCTAAGTAGGGAAAAGGGCAGTGGTGAAAGATCCTGTAGAATACAGATTAGACAAAGAGAGTAAAATTGTCTATCACACTCACCAATTCAAAATAAATGAACACGTAAAGAAACGTTTTTTTTAAATTTCAGAATAAAACAGCAAGGGAGAAAACAAGAGAGAGAATACAATGTATTTTAAAATTATTTTAGCAACTAGTTTAAAAATGGTAAAACTGAAAATGTGCATTTACTTCATTAGCTAGTGAACTATCTTTGTCTATTAAAGGCATGACTATGAATGGAATTGCATACTGATTCCTGATGTCAACAATTTGAAATTTTACCACTAAACCCAATTATCTTATTCAGGTATATGACAACTGTTAATGCCATTGTAAAAAGCTATCATTACCAACTTGAGTCTTGAACATTCAGAAATCATGTTTGTTATGCACATGTGATTTAAAAAACACAGTAAGACAATATATGTTCACAATTTTCTCTGATTGCAATTATACAATAGCAAGATGAGTTAAGTAGCACTGGTAAACCTAAAAGGAAGAAAGTAAAAATGAATTAATGTTATGTCATTAAAATTGAAAAAATTTGCATATTCTATCTGCATTATATTAAATTCAGTATTTCATTAGAAAACTAAAATTCAATATCTATATTTATGTTAAGTTACAAATAAATGCATACTGATAAATGAAACCAATAATACATATATTTTCCTATTATGTTTTTCTTCTGCACTAACCATATTTCTCTCCTTTTATTTGAAGACTTTTTTTAATATTTATATTTTTATATGAGAATGATGGCTCAATACTTTCTCAATTTATGTAGTTCTGAAAACAGTTGAACAGAAACTATTAGGCAGGAAATATTGGCACCATTTACTTGGTTAGAAATTATAATTAATTCAAACCTTAATAGATTCTCCTTTTGTTGTTTGTACTTTGAGAGAAGAGGTAAGTGCAAGGTAAACATTTAGATGTTCCTCACTCACTAATCATTTCACATAGGCCTCGTGGCAATCTGTTGCTTAAAATGCAGAGACTTAATGCACAGTGAGAATGTTTTTCTGATTAGAAAACAAATGCACTCAATCTGTGACTTTTAGAACAGACTAAAAGTCATTGTTAAAGGTATTCTAGAGAGAATGCAAATAATCTATGGACAATACTTAGAAAAACTAGTACTTGAAGTACTTGAAAATATTTTTATTGTTTTCTTTTTTCTTTTTTTGTGGTACTGGGGATTGAACTCAGGGGCATTCTACCTCCGAGCTATATCCTCATCCCTATTTTTTATTCTTTATTTGAAACAGGGTCTCACAAAGTTGCAGAGGGCCTCACTAGGTAGCTGAGGCTGACCTCAAACCGTGAACCCAGATCCTCTGGTCTCAGCCTCCCAAGTACTGGGATTACAAGCGTGTGCCACCACATCCTGCTTAAACAATTTATTTCAATATGCAATTACTACAAAAATATTGGTGAGATATTTCATTTTTTATATGAGTTATAGAAATTCTGACTAGCCACATTTCAAGTCCTCAATAGCCATATGTGGCTAGTGCATAGAGGACAGTGCACCTCTAGACTCAATTCAAAACATGTATATTAAGCATGCCATAAATCTAATTCTATGCTAACTTCTGAGTTGTTGAATTTTGGAATTTGGTAATAAAAGAATGTTAAATAGTCCAAATATACAAATATTTTTCATGAAAGTAAATGTAGTGGAGATATGGGAGCATAAAGTTTTCCTTTATAGTGACAAGATATATATCTGATGCTAATTTTTGAAAGTAAAGTATCCCTCAGACCTCATCCTCTAAGGGCAGCCATGCTCTGAGGTGGGTGTCTGGGATGTGACCTTGGGGACTAAATGTGTCTCTCACCCCTTCTTCCCTTTGTTCTCTCTGCTTCCCATTAACATGCTCTTAGGACCTGTCGCCCCAGCTCCTGCTTGGCAGCCAGTGTCAATGTTCTGTATATATGGACTAAAATCTCCAGAGCCAAAGAAAATAAATCATTCTTCCTCTAAGTTTTGTGTATGTCTGGTGTTGGGTCACAGCAGTGACAATATTGACTGAAACATCTAGATTTGAAGTGTTTCTCAAAATTCAACAAAGTTTCAAAAGGAGTTTTAAAAATTATCTTAAAGTTACATTAAAATTTACAAAATACTAATGGTTTTAATATGATATTCTTCAATTTTAGTAAACCTAAGTTCACCTAGGAAAGTTTGTTATTATTTATTTATATTTTTTATTATTAGTGCGTGTGTGTGTGTGTGTGTGTGTGTGTGTGTGTGTGTGTGTGTGTGGTGTGTATGCGTGTGTGTTACTGGGAATAAACCCAGAGGCATTCCACCTCTGAGCTACATCCCCCGACCATTTTTTTTTTTCTTACTTGGAAACAGGGTCTCATTAGGTTGCTGAAAGCCTCACTAACTTGCTGAGGTTGTTCTGCGACCTGTGATACTCCTGTCTCAGCCTCCCAAGTACTGGGATTACAAGAGTAATCCATGCCTGGCTGGAAGGCTTACTTCTAAAAATACTGACTAAAGAGATTTTATGAATATAGAAAATTGTATTTACATATTAAACATTCCCTTTATTTCCAATCTAAGTGACCCACACATCACACATTTAGAAACATTATTCTAGTGATTTAGTTTTCTTTTAGTAGTCAACAGTCTTTTTGGTTTTGGTCTATATTATCATTAAGAAGAAACAAAAATTATGGAAAATTTATCTGGGATATTTACTTTGTATTAATTATTTATTTTACAGTCATAATAAAAGAATTGTTAACATTGCATTGATTTTTAATAGTTTTAAGTATTTAAGTATTTTCTTTTCTTCTTGACTGTTTCTTATTCATTTCAGGCTATTTATGTCATATATATAAGTAATGCCTCCCTGGATTTCTCCAAGCATATTACTTAGAGATTTTAAAGAAGCACTTTGTATCTACTTTATATATCTAGTTGGCCAAAATTATCACACATCATGCTCAAGTTTGTGCCCACTAACAAGTTCTTGATTTGAAAACAAAAGATCATTGCCCCCAGCTTCGGTCTCTGGAGGTGGGGGGGGGGATTGAACTCAGGGGTATTCTAACTCCAAGCTACATTCCCAGCCCTTTGTATTTTTTGTTTTGAAATAGGATCTCTCCAGGTTGCTGAAAGTCCAGCTAAGTTGATCCTTCTGATCAACTTACGTACCTGTGATCTTTCTGTCTCAGTTGAATATTGCCCTTTTTATTAGCATCCATCTGCCCTCTACCTTTTTAGCAGATGTTTTTAAATTTTGAGTTGTTGATCCCGATTAGTAGCTTATCTTCTGATTATGATCTCTACAATTATTTTGAATATTTTTAAGTTTTCCAATTTTAATGTGGAACAAAGGCAAATTTTGCATAAGCAATTATATTCATTATTTTCTTTCATTTTATTTATTTTTTTGTAGTACTGGGGATTGAATCCAGAGGTGATCTAACTCTGAGCTAAACCCTCAGCCCTTTTTATTTTTTTATTTTGTTTTGAAATTGGGTTGCACTAAGTTACCCCATGCTGGCTTCAAGCCTACAATCCTGTCTCACTCTCCCAAGTGCTGAGATTAGAGACATTTGCCACCCAGCCTGGCTGAGAGTAATTTTAGATGCAGCACCATGGGTGTTTCGTTCAATAGGGCTTTCACTGAAGTTATAACTTTAAAGTCTGACCAAAAGTTACTTCTTTTTTTTTTTTTTTTTGGTCTTAGAATTATTTCAAAGTCTTCAAAGGTAACTTTATTCTAGTTTTTATTAAGAAGAAATGAATTTAGATTCTTCGATGGTATTTCCATCCATACTTCCATCCTCTATGTCTACAAAATAAAAATTTTAACAACATAATTTCTATTTTGAGCAGGGCACTGTTGTACATGCCTATAATCCCACAGGATTCAGGACACAGGTTTGAGGGTAGCAGGTAGTAACTGAGTGAGACCCTATTTCAAAAATAAAAAATAAAAAGGGCTGGTAGTATAGCTCTGAGTTAGAATGCCCCAGAGTTCAATCCCCAGTACCAAGGAAAAAAAAGTTATTTATATTCTTTTTTTTTTCACTTCAATTGTTATGTCAAAAAATAGGGAAAATAGTCAACTACATTATTAGGGGTATGAAATAAAAATGGACAATTACATTATTAATGGTATGAACTAAATAAGTCATGGCCCTATGGCTCTGAAATAATTATTTGTAAGTATAATATTTTTTGTAAGTATATTCAAATAATATTTAATTACTAACTACTGGAGTATTAACTCATTAAAGCACATAGCCAAGCATAATATATCAGAAATGTTACCCCATGCTTGACAATTTCATAAAACGTAAGCTGTTGCCCGAGGAAA
This sequence comes from Graphiurus murinus, assembly GCA_004027655.1. Classification (NCBI taxonomy): domain Eukaryota; kingdom Metazoa; phylum Chordata; class Mammalia; order Rodentia; family Gliridae; genus Graphiurus; species Graphiurus murinus. The sequence goes on along the minus strand of PVLC010008768.1, from coordinate 20,689 downwards.
TACATCTGCTTTCTTGTTGTGTAGTGAAATCAACTGTAGAGTAAAATAGTGGCAAGAGCACTGACTATGCTATTTAGGAGTAAATACATGAATGAACACATGTTCTACTTACAGAAGCTATTTGGCACATGACTGCTCTGAGGGCAAATTTATAGCAATTATTTGGTACATGGCTGCTCTCAGGATAATTTTTGCAATCTGAACATGCATCAAATTAGGAACAGGCTTTAGAACTCTTGGTAAAGAAGGCAAATGGACCTTTCTGGGCTTCATGAAAGAAGGTGATGAAGGCACAAGTAAAGAAAATTTGTAGAGGAATTATTTATACTGTTTGATGTAGAAAAGATGCATGAAAATTAACACATACTTCTATCACACAATATTAGATAATTGTTTATTTCAGAAAGAAAGCTGATCAATGGATAATATAGATAACCCATAAGCCAGAGCTGTAAATGAGAGGTTTCAAGGAGAAAAACTGTCATTACAATTAATATGGCCTATGTAATAAGCTTAATAGAGTGACTGGCATATAGGGAAATTGATGTAATCTTTTGGATGACTCACATTTTTATAGCTGTGTTTTCAAATATTTGTGCATGGTAATAAAAAATATTAAGACTAAAGTACTACTTATATTAAAATGTACTAGGTGAGACAATAAGTTGAACATAACATGTGCAATATATGACTTTGATGTACTTGTCTCTTCTAGAAACATATCCTTTAAAGTCATTTTTATTAGAAAATATAAAGTATTGGTAGATCTTGGTATAAGAAGATGAATTAGATGTATTTTCTGTTTACTACACAGGGACTCTATGCTTCCATTCTCCCTACTAAGACGGTGTCAGGGGAGACAGTGGAGTCATGATTTTCATTGCCACCCAAGAGTAATGAAGCTACATTATACCTCCCCACCCATGGCATAGTACAGAAAAAATAGTAAGAAGAAAGCAATGAGGCATTCCTACTAATGACTTATCAGTGTGCACACATAAGGAAGCTGGAACTCAAATCCACATCCTTAAGTAGGATCCAACCTTTGGTCTCAACCAATACCAAGTAGAGATCCAGAAATTCTACCTTGACCTAGAAGAATTGAATCAGAATTTTTTTCCTCTATAAGAGTTGTGTTAGGGGAATCCAGCTAGAATGGAAAGCTTAAATAAGATCCAGGTCTTGTGATCTGATACAGGTTTTAAAAATCATTCATAGTTTCAAGATCTAGGAGAATCTCAAATTTAATCTAGGATTCCAACATTGAAGTGACAGAAATTACCTGGCAAATCTTTATGGTCAATAAGCATCGCAAAAGTGCAGTAATAAATAATTAGAAATATGAACTGAAGCTGGGCGTGGTGGCTCATGCTTGTAATCCCAGTTCTTGGGAGACTGAGACAGGAGGATCTGGGTTCACAGCCAGCCTCAGCTACTTACTGAGGTCCTCTGCAACTTAGTGAGAACCTGCTTCAAAATAAAGAATAAAAAGTAGGGCTGGGGGTGTAGCTGAGAGGTAGAATGCCCCTGGGTTCAATCCCCAGTACTGTAAAAAAAAAAAAAAGAAAAATGAACTGAATGAATGCAATATATAAAAATATTTTCAGCAAATAAATTGAATATGTGAAGAAGAACATAAAGGAAATCCTAGAATGGAAAAATATAATGACCAAAATTAAAATTCTCAATTGAAACGCTCAATAGAATAGAAAGGACAGAGGGAAAATACACAAACATGAACACAAATCAGTAGACATAACACAATCTGAACAATAGAGAATACAATCTCATAGACCTATGCAACTATAGCAAAATACTAAAATTTATGTCATGGTATATCCAGAAGGACAGGAGAAGGAAGGTGGATTTAAAAATGACATCAAGAAATAATGTTAACAACTTCTCAAATTTTACAAACATATATATATATATACCTATGTAGTCAAAGTGCTAAGTAAATCTCAAAGAGTAAACACTATACCAAGACACATCAAAGTTCTGAAAAGAAAAATAATTAGAAGTATGTACTGAATGAATGAAATACGTAAAAAAGACTTTCAGCAAACAAATTGAATATTTGTAAAGAAGAACAGAAAGAAAATCCTAGAATAGAAAAAGATAATATCCAAAACTAAAATTAGAAAATCATAAAAACAGTAATCAAGAAAAAATACCTTACCTATAGTGTAAAACAATTTGAATATCATAAAATTTCTTATCAGAAACCATGGTCGCCACAAAAAGTGTCACACAATTTTTCAAGGACTAAAAGGAAGAAGCTTGTCAATCTACAATCAGATATAAAGCCAATATGTCACTCGGGAATAAAGTGGAAATATAAACATCCTTAGATAAAGAAAATTAAGAGAATGTGTTACTCTAAAGTAATAAATAAAGGAAATTTTCTAAACAGAAAGGTAATTACCAAAAAAGGAATCTTGAAACATTAGAAAGGAAAGATTAATCAACAGGGTAACTAAAAATATGTGAAAGTAAATCATGCTTGACATTTGAAGGAAAACTGTTCACTGTAAGATGTTCTAAATATATGTATGGGAAACATTTAAGCTAGTTATAAGAGGAGAGGACAAAATGACATAAAAAGCGGTTAAGTTTTACATACTTCATTTGGAATTGTAAAACAGTGATACTTATAGACTATAACAACAAGTATATAAAATGTGATGCTTAAAGAAACCACTAAAAAGCTATACAGTGGGATACTATCAGAAACACTATAGAATGATAAATCAAGTTAAAATTCTAAAGCAAATTTTAAGCTGGACTTGGTGGCACATACCTGTTATCCCAGTACTTGGTAGGCTGAGGCAGGAGGTTCCCCGCCATCTTTTGCAACCTAGAGAGATCCTATTTCAAAACAAACAAAAAAAAGTTTTAAAAAGGCTGAGGCTGTAGCTTGGAGTTTGAATATCCCTGGGTTCAATCCAAGGAAGAAGGAAAAGGAAGGAAGGAAGGAAGGAAGGAAGGAAGGAAGGAAGGAAGGAAGGAAGGAAGGAAGGAAGGAAGGTTGGTTTATTTAATACACAGGAAAGGAGAAAAAACAGAGAATCAATAAAATAGAGAAACAAATTGAAACAAAAAATAAAATGAGACGTCTTAGAATATTAATGCTACATGAAATATCAATGGTCTAAATATAAAAGAATGTTCAGAAAAGTTAATGAAAAATAAACAAAACTATACGCTGCCTATATGGAACTCACTTCAAATATGATTTAGGCAGGTTAAAAGGAAAAGGAAAAAAAAGATATGAAATATTTATCACCAAGAAATAGGATTGTTTGTATTAAAGTTAGAAAAATAGACTTGAAAAATTTTACTGAGACATAGAGAGTGTTATATGATGATAATGACACAGTCCCCCAGAAAAGCATAGCTATCCAAAATGTATATGCACCAAATCACAGAAAGGAAAACTATTTGAAGCAAAAACTGATAGAACAGAAAACAGGCACAAAGAAATCCACAATGAAGTTGGAGATGTCAGCATCCCTCTCTTAACAATTAACATCAAAACTAGCAAAAAAAAAAATTGAAAAAATAGGTTGGGAATATAGGAAATCTCAGCAATAGCATCAACCAGCATTATTCAATCAACACTCAGAGAACTGTCTTCCCAGCAACAGCAGAATTTTCATTCTATTTAAGGCCCCACAGTATATGAACCAAGATAGTATCTATCCTGGACATTACATCCTAATAAATTTGTTTCTTTTGTCCATAGTGGAATCAAACTACAAATAAATAACAAAAAGATACTGGCAAAAGCTCTAAAATCTTGCAACAGAACAACATATTTCTAAATAATTGATGGGCTAAACAAGGTCTGTCACAGGATAGTAAAAAGTATATAGAACTAACTGAAATAACAATATAATACGTGAAAATTTGAGGACCAGAGCAACAAGACTGCTGAAAGGAAAATTTAAGTGCTAAGTTCATACTTGAGAAAAAGAAAGGTCCTAAATCAGTCATCTAATTTGCATTCTCAAGAAAAGAATAAAAGAGCTATATAAAACAAGCAACCAGAAGGAAGAAAATGCTAAAGACTAAATTCATAAAATTAAAAATAAAAGCAATAGAGAGAATCAATGGTAAAAAGAGCTTATTTTTTTAAAGGATTTAGGAAGTAGACAAACTTGTAGTTTGACTGAGAAGTTTAAAGACATGAATTACCAATAATGGAATGAAATAAGTGATATCACTATAAACCCTACAAACAAGAAATGGATAGTCAACAACAGCAGAATTTATAAAGATTTGTACACAAATTTTTGGCAATGTAGACAAAATTTATACTTCTTAGGAAAATACAACCCACCACCATCACTCATATAAGCTAAAATAGATCATTTTAAATTATAATTTAATAATTTTCTATTATGGATGATGAATTTATAATATAAAAACTCTCAAAATAAGAGAAATGTTAAGGCCAAATAGATTTTTGCTGAGTTTGTAAAATGTTTAAACACCAATAAAGTTATTTTTTAAAAGTATTTAAAGAATTCTACGTAATTACATCCAGAAAAAAAGACAAGTAATAAATGGATCTCATTTTATTTTAGGAAAGTAGTATTACACTAATATAAAAACTATACAACACAGTATTTAAAAACAAATCAATGTATCTCAATGAACATATATATCAAAATTATTAACAAAATATTAGCAATAGAATTCATCTATATGTAAGAAAATTATGCACCATGACAAATGAGATTTATTGTAAGGATACAAAGTTAGTTAAATATTTGAAAATCAACATAATAGCAAGATTTAACATAAAAATCATATTATATCAATTGATGATAAAATGTATTGGTTAAATATTATATCTATTATGATGAAACTCTCAGAAAAGTAGAATTAGAGGGAACTTTCTCAAATTGAGAAAGAACACCTAAAAATAACTACAGTTAGCACTGTACTTCATCGCCAAAGGACTAAATGCTTTTCCTTTAACATCAGGAACAAATCAAACACATATGCTCTCAGTGGCATTCTAACCACTGTAATAACACAAGTAAAGGAAATAAAATGCATGAAAATCAGAAGAAGAAATAAAAATGTCTTTGTATATGACATGATTATCTATGTACAAAACCTCAAGCAAACTGCAAAAACAAAACTCACAGAACTAATAAATGAGTTTACCAGGTTTGCAGGACCCAAACAATGAACATATGATCAAAAAAATTAAAAATATACCATGTATACTTGATTAAAAAAAACTGAATATGTAACTGTAAAGCTACCAAAATATATAAAGCTTTGCTTGCTGAAATATGCAAAGTGCTGATGAAAGAAAATGTTAAAAGACATAGAAAAGTGGACAGAAATATTATGTTTTTGGATTGGAAGATTTCAGAGTGAAGACATCTGTTTTCAGTGAGATAATGTACAAATTTAATCAATATCTATCATTCTTTCAGAAAAACTTTGTTTTCATAAATATACTTAAATTCATTCTAAAATGTATATGAAAAGATATATGCCCTAAAATAACTAAAATAATGATGTATGAAAAAAGAATAAATTCAAGGAAATCAATCTGTGTAATTTTATGACATACAGTTATATCATCAGGATTGAAAATGATGTAGAGTCTGACGCTTCGATCACTAGAAGAGAACAGAGTCTGGAAATAGATCCCCACAAATATGGCTAACTGACTTTATAAGATGTAAAAACAATTCAGTGAAGTCAAGATATCCTTTTAAAGAAATGTTGCTAGATGCTTCACCTTGTATAAAATTTAAATGGATAATAGACTTAAATGTAAAACTTTTAGAAGAATATTAGTAAAATCTTTGGGCTTCAGTAATAGGATAAGAGTTCTTAGATTTGATATAAAGGTGTAATTGATAGCAGGAAAGATAAATTAGGTTTGGTATACTTTTTAAAATAAAATTGCTCTATGAAAGACCCTGTTAAAAGACAATATTCAGAGTGAAAGAAAATATTTGCAAATCACCTAACAAAGGACTGCATCTAGAATAAATGTGGAAATTTCAGAACTCAATAGGGAAACATTACCAAAAGCAAGCAAGCCAATTAGAAGAATTGAGAAAAGTCATGAAAAATATTTCATTGAAAAGGATATAAAATGAAAATACATACAAATTTACTCAATATCATTAGATATTTGAATTCCTCCTCTTGGCTTCTGAAATAATGAAAAATTGTGTTAAGATTCTAACAATATATTTTGATGATTCCTAAATAGCCTAGCCAGTCTTGGCTAGTGTAATTGTGTTCATTATTTTGAGTATATGAGCAACTCTTTTCTCTTCCTACATTCTTATTCAGGTTTGAGATCCGGAGAGAGTTTAGAGTAGTAATCAATTTCAACTTGCAAATTCTAGAACGTATCATTTCTTACAAAACACTGCTACAGAACTAAACATATGGATCTCAATCTAAATCATAAATGGGTCTAGTTTTTTTTTCCTATCTAGAACTCTGTAATATATTTATCCCAAATACTATATCATACTTGTTACTTATGAGAAACTGAAGCAATTTTGCCATGTAGCTTTTTTTCTGACACCAAATGTGACAATCTTCCTTCAACCCCAAATTCACACTCACAAGTTACTCTTCAGGTGCGCATGTGTGTGTACAGGAGACTCAACTGGGGAGATTAAAAGATGGGAGAGTCAGAGTAAATGTGTAGGCCACGTAAAATATTAAGAAAAGGCAAAACCTGCTTTTCCATTTACTCCAGATAACTGAACACAGGAAACCTCAGAAACAAAGGAAAAGATGTCTACCTGGTAAAACACGTCAAATAGGAAGATGGCAGCATGCTTTTTCCTGCCTTCTCATACTGCTACCTAATATAGGGATACTTTGTTATGCCCTTTATTTCCTAAAGAGACAAGGAAATATGTTTTTTTTTAAACCTTACCAACATCAATTAGAAAGGTAATAATTGAAGATAAAGTGAGTAAGACTGAAGACGAGGCATCAGCCTCCTGTACTGTCAGTGTTGTTGCTATGATCTTCATTATGCCACTGCTACTATCCCAAGAATACTACCAAATGGGTCGTAAAAACCAGCTTTAAGTATCTGTACTGTACAAGAGAAGGAAGTCATGGAAACATGACAATAAACATGGAAACATTCCAACAATAAATATAGATTAATTTCTTTTCCCTTTTTTCTTATTTGAGTAATCTCCAGAGTTTGTTGTAATTCAAAAAGGGATGAGGCTTCTAAAGTTAATCATTATAAACCAATTAATTGTAGTGAGTTGTGTGTGTGTGTGTGTGTGTGTGTGTGTGCATGTGCATGCAGGCATGTGTGTATAATTGAAAAGTATGAGATTTTTTTTTATTGGTGCATTGTAATACATCTTAATGAGGTATAAGACAGTAGAGGCATACATGCGCACATCATTCATTTTTTGAACCTCACAAATTGTGGAAAATTTTTTTCTTTTGATGAGCACTGACTTTTTTTCAGTGTTCTAAAGCAGATAACATTACCCAGTGTAAAATTTTTTCCCAGCCTTATTTTTGTCAGATAAATTAAATTTTAAATAAGTTAATATGCACATGTCATTAAAATATCCATTAATTGGAACCTTATCTGTTTCAGTGAATATGATTTTAAGGAGTTGGAAAATTTACATTGTAAATTGTTGCTGTGAGCACAGGGGAGAGCCATGAACCACTTCCTACCTATAGAGGTACATATCTACAAACAGAATTATTTTTGCTATCTGATATCAGTGAGAGCAAAGAGCTAGTTTACTTTAACAGAGGGATAATTTTTCTGCTAAATGCTGTTCAACATAAAATGTGCTGCAGTGTTACCAGAATCTTCCTGCTTTGATGGCTTCTCTAATTCTTTTTTTTTTTTTTTTTAAGTAATTGTGGTAACAGAATTAACCAGTAGAAAATATTGAGGATTTCTGTGGTCATCTCTATGCCAAAATCTAACACTCCGCATCCTTTTTAAATCTATCATTTGGACTGAAAACAAGCCATCATATATGCATACACAAACAGTAATATCATTGAAGTTTTTACTAGGTAAACAATTATTCTTGCGTTGAGAGTCACAAATTTACTTTCTCAGTGAGTCAGATATAGATAAGAAATATAATTTCTTCATATAATTTACTTTTATTTTTCAGCAAGAGTTCGTACCTGCTGGGTAAGAAAAAAATTTAAAACTTACTCCCAACTACAGATTCAGAGTCCCTTTACATAATATTCATTCCTTTGAAATAATCACTCAACATTGCTATTATTGTTATCTCATTTGCTCTTATCTGAAGTTATATTTGGAGGTTTACAAATAAAGAAACTCACATGGTGTCTTGGCAATGTAATTAAGAAGCAATAAGGTGTTGGCAGGCAGGGGTTTGAGGCAGCCCCTGGAACTATCCATCTCAGCATTGATATGAATTGCAAACTAGGAGGTTTGCCATGAAGTCTGTCAATGAAAGGGTGCAGTGACCTTCCAATAGGCCTTGCATGTTCAACATCTAAATAAGGAGCTAGATGAAATGATAAGATAGAGAGTCAACCAAGAAACTGAGTCAGTAGGGATTCATTTCCAAGTCTAATCCCTCTGAGTAAGGCTGGAATCCTGACCATAAAACCAGCAACAAATAGCATGAAGATGCTCAGATATGGGGCCAGGTAGCCACACCCAAAAGTGCCAAACCAACCATGTTTTGACTTGACCAGAGTATTCAGAGAACACCTTGAGGAGATGAAGATTCATTTATTTAGCCATCAAGACCAGATGGTTCTCCTCTCTCTGAGAAGAGATAGAGGGAAGATAAAATATGAAAAAGGATAGGCAAATGTCTTCTGAAATATTGAGCATTACTTAAAATGACTGTGTATATTCTCAACATGGACTAAAAACCAAAAGGACAGAAAATTGTATTTTTTTCCACTACTCAGCAGGCCCCCCTGCTCATTGGACTTGATGCCCTTTCTACATTCATTACAAATGCAAGCTCAAATCACAACACATAATCCTTTTCATAAGATTCCTCAGAGAGATGCATTCACAATATAATGGCAGGCAGAATCATATTTTATTGTTACCCAGGTATTTAAACTCAAATCTTAATGTAGAATTTCAATGAGCTAGGCTAAACCTAGTTATAAATTATTTTAAAGGATATAGCTCTATTCATAGATCCTTTAAAATAATCTATTCTATGAATAGAGCTAGATCCTTTAAAATAATTTATAACTATAAGGCCAGCTCTATTTCACCTACATGAAAACCAAAATTCTTGGTTTGAGTCCTTCTCTTAAACATAATGAAAAAAATTACAACTGGATTTTAAAAACTATGAATGAGGAAAGAAAAGCAATAGAAAGGGAAAACAAAAAGCATGGAATAAAAACAAAAAAGAAAGTATTTGTCTGCTCCTTAGAGTGGCATTGGCTAAAGATGATCAATCCCTGCCAATCCATGACAAGTGTATCAGCCCTTAACTTAGCTACTTTTTGGAAGTTAAAATGTATAAATATTGGAAGAATTATGACTCAACTTTTCTATTTGATTTTATAGTCACATAGTTAAGAGAGAAATTGCTCTGCTATCTATTCTTATTTCCGTTGAAGATCCTGCGACTCTGGGGGTGGGTAAGGAAGCCCTATTATTTGTAACTACAAAAGAAAAAGTTAAAAAGCCTTCTTGTTAGGGGTGTAATAATAGAGGTAGACTGCATTTGAAGATAAGTTCAAATTCTTAATTGCCAAAGGACATGAAGCAGATGATTTATGATGGAATGATCTGCAAAATAAACCAGGAAAGAAAAGGTTTGTCTGACTATATCCTGCGTCTCACAGGTTCACCATGAGGTGGAATCTGGCACAATAGAAACAGCCATTACTTTTCATTAGTTTCTATATCCTAAAACTCCATTATTTGACATTTGATGAATTCATAAGAGCCAAATATGTGTAATTATGTGAAAACACCTATAGTGATTTATTCTTTCAATAAATATAAAAGCCTTAAAATATAAAGGTATGGAAAATATGAATGGTAATTTTGCCTGGCATATTTCAAATTTAGGAAATTGTCTTCCCTACTCTAAATCCATTTCAGTTCTGCGAAGGTGTAATTACCTGTTTGTTCCTTGGTGTAATGATATGAGCACATTAGGCCATTTTCTTGCCTTCAGTAAATTCACATAAACTATCTCTATTAGGAAATAAGTCATTTTGTTAACAAATTTCAAAGAATAAAATTCTGTAACTTTAGCCAACTCATTCTCATTTAACCTCAAAATTTCAGGAAATGTTAATTCTTAAGTAAACTTTATAATTAGCATACTATAGTGTAAGCACTTTCTCCTATAAAAATATAAAAATAACAGATTGTCAGATCATGAACTTTTTTTTTTTTTGGTACTGAGCATTAAACTCAGGGGCATTCTACCTCTGAGTTAAACCTCCAGCCCTATTTTATTTTATTTTTTATTTATAAACAGCATCTTGCTATATTTCTGAGCATGAGCAAGTGCCACCACTAGTCTGTTTTCTAAAGAATAAAAATACATTTATTTTTCTAATCCTCCATCCTATTCTGAATTCTTATATCCTTACCTGATATGTCTCTTAAAATCTATAATTATTATTAGCCGGGCGTGGTGGCGCACGCTTGTAATCCCAGCATTCGGGAGGCTGAGACCGGAGGATCCAGGTTCGTGGCCAGCCTCAGCTACCTAGTGAGGCGCTCCGCAACTTAGTGAGACCCGGTTTCAAAATAAAGAATAAAAAATGGGGCTGGGGGTGTAGCTCAAAGGTAGAATGCCCCTGAGTTCAATCCCCAGTACTGCAAAAAAAAAAAATCTATAATTATTTATTGGGCTGTCTTCTAAATTCTCACTCCCACTCAGGCTTTCTAGTTCCTTGCCAGTAAGGATAATAAACTTAAGGCTATCTCAGGGCAGCATCTTGCTTCTTTATTCCACAAGGTACATGAAGTAAAAAGTTTTGGTTAAAATTCTGCCTCATTTGCAAATATTAACCTGGTGAAATATTATCTCCATATTCTTTTTTGAGTTAATACTTCACTAGGTGTTTCTAGAGAACACCTTAAATATAGCAGGGACAGAAAGACCCTAGGTAATTTTCAAAGTTAGGTTTCTAAATACAAGAAGTGTATTTTTCATCTTTTAAAATTATTTTTCTGTGACAAAATATGTGAGAAAAACGACTTCAAGACAAAGTCTATTTTGACTTGTGGTTTTAAAAGTCTCGGCTGAGTCCTTTGGCGTGAAGCAAGACAGCATTATGGGCAGAAGGGTTTGGTAGAGCAAAATGCCCACCTCATGGCAGTGAGGGAAAAAAGAGAGAGAGAGAGAGAGAGGGAATGAGCTGGGGACAAGATATAATCCCCGAGGGCATTTGAATCTCACTTCCTATGATAGCCACCACCTCCTAATAATGCCATAAAATTGTGTATCCATTAATGAGTTAATCTGGTTATGAGATCAGAGCCCTCATGATCCTACCACTTCCCCCAAAGCCCTACCTCTGGACATTGCTTCACTGGGGACCAATCCTTCAACACATAAACCTTTGGAAGGATTATTACAGATCCAAACCATGACAGTATGGAAGCACAGGACTTCAAGGGTTTAAGACTAGGTTACTTTCCCTTAAGGAGACAGATTATAGGAATTGCTAGATACTGATTTACCGCTCATATATTTAGAGAATAGTATGGGAGTTTGTAAAGGATAAGAAATTCTCTACAATACTCTAGCAGATCCAAAAATTTGTGTGTTCTACTTTTACCAGTGAGAACCCATCTGTACTATGATTTTCAATTAAAAGCCAATAATTGACTTTTAGTTATAAACATTGTAGAGTTTCTCCTGCCAAAAACACCAATAAAACTGTATGAGGCCTTGAAGAGTCAGCAAAGTGTTGTAATCATTGAGATAAGGAAATCTCATGAAGTAAGAGCCCGACTGCATTAGCTTTTGACCAAGGGGCACTTTCTATTGTAGCAGATGGTCATGGAGCCTGATTGGATCAGTGATCTTGTCAAGTTAATAAGTCAAAGGTCTTTGCTCTAGGCTGTTGATGTGGCTACATTTAAAGAGTAGCATGGGAATGCTCATGTGTCCTTGTCTGGGTGGAAAAAAATATGTTTAGATAACAGAAGTTAAGACAATTCACCAGTGGATCTGAACTATAAGAAGTATGACAAGTTCTCAAGTCTAAAGAGAAAGGAGACCAAATGGAAAGCCACAAGGAGAAAAAACAAACAACAACAACAAAAACGAGATAGTGCATTTCTGGGTAGATGTGTAAGATATGTTCCATTTTCTTCTCTTAATTTTGTGAACACAGGACTTGCTTCAGCAAAAACAATAATGTTAGAATGTGGAGTTTTTTATGTAAAGTATATTTATTTTCCCATGTACTGATACTTCCTCCTAGTATACCATTTCCATGAATACCCTGTTACTAACAGTAGCAAATACCTCATCACAGCTACTCAAGATGTCCCTCTATAGACTCCATGCATCTCTTGCTTTCCAGATGTCTCTACAGGATGCAAATGAACCTAATGTATTCTGTTATGAATAGGGCTGAACTATTTTCAAAAATTCTAAGCACAAGTAACAACTTATCTCAAGGTTAAGTATGGAGAACATGCACTTATTTAAGCATCATAGGCTCATACTTTATTTTAAATTGAGCTTTTTATTTTATTTTGTTTACTTACTGTAGCCTCTTGCTTTGAAGATAGTTTTGAAAAAGAGACAACCTCTTATATTCTCCTTTATCTCATGATTACTGCTAGAATATGAAAAGTGTGACTAAAGAGAGGAGATACTATTTGAGGAATACAGAAGAGTTGTTGCTACAACGCATGCTGTTTGAATATTTCAGTGTTTTCAGGTTTTTTTTTTCTTCTCATTCCCTCTGAAAGCATCATAGTATCATTGGATATTATGCTTTGATTATTCTTATCTGTATAATTATGCAGACAGCACATACTAAACACTGAACTAAATGTAATGGGGTTCTCTCTCTCTCATATTACATTTTTCTATTTATTTTCTTTCTTCCTTTTTTTTGGGGGGGGGTTGTGACAGAGGGAAGTATCCACTGGTAAGAACTATATTTATGATTAGGAGGAATAAATGATTATATCCATTCCTTTGCTTTTCTGTCCCTGAGTCTTGAAGTTTAATAATATTTCATTGAGGTCAAATAGTATGCAATGTATGCAGTTTTTTTGTGCTCAGTGAAACTTAGTTATGAATTCATTCCACTATAACATGACAATATACGGCTTAAAATAATTCTAATTTAAGATAACATAATAAAATCACTTATAGAATTTTAAAAGTACATATATTCAAAAAGAGCAGAAGAAAACACTGATGGAATGCAAATTGTTTAGGGTTAGGTAAATATTTTATAGTATAATTAAAAATCTTTTTTATAGTTTGATTCTGTAAATGATGTGTAACACAAAAATATGCCCTAATTCAGATTATAACTAAAAACTATATACTTCATATATTTCTCTTTCCCTGTTATTTTGTTGTTGTTGTTTTATTTTGTTTTTGTTTTGTATGGGGGAATTTAACTCAAGGGCATTCTACCTCCAAGCTACACCCCAGCCCTTTGTATTTTTTGTTTTGAAATAGGATCTCATTAAGTTGCTGAGAGTCTCCCTAGGTTGCTGAGAATCTCCCTACTTTGCTGAAGCTAGTCTCAAACCTGCAATTCTCCTATGTCTCTACTGAGACTACAGAGGTTCACCACCCCCTGGGCTCACATGTTTCTTTCACTACTTCTCTATTTTAAGTATCTTTGAAATATTTGTTGATAAGGTTTATATTATAGTTAATATATTCAAGGTCTATTTGTCCCTCCAGTTTTCTAAATGTGTTTTTCCCCTTTGTTTTTCTCTTCTCTTATATTCTATCAGTATACATATATTTCAGAGTCTCATGGCATGAAATGGTAATTTAAGAAATGGTACTAGAAGTGAGAGTCCATTTTGCGTCATAGTGAGCTTAAACATGAAGAACTCCAAGGCTCAGCTCAGCATAGCAGTAATCAATTCGAGATCAATCTGTACTGTCTCAGGAGGTTTTTATGAATTAACATTACTCCACTGAGGATATGTCTCAAAGTCTGTAGAATATGATGAGGCATTTTTCTTTAACAACAATTAGAGAGTCTATAATTGCTGCTAATTAAGGAAAAATTAAAAGAAGCATTGAAACTTTTCCTATATATAATTTAGGATGCTCATAACACAAATTGATTATGCCTCAAAAATGGTTTAATAGTAATCTTCTAAGCCTAAATGTAAGACTCTTAATTCATACTAATTTGAGAACTGAATGACTAAAAGATAATTATTTCCAAGGCAGAAACCTAGTGTCTGTTATGGTTGTAGCTGTGTTGGGGGCTCTTTCCTCAACTCAAAAAAAATAAATAAATTGAATTGGAAAAATAAAACTAAAGATGACTTGATTGTAGCATTAACAAAAAAACTTTATTACAAAGTCAGTAGGAAATAGGGAAGAGAAGAAAAGCAGTGTGCCCGACAGACATGCTGGAGAGACTGAAAGTAAAACTCTGCCCACCCCTCAGACCCCAGTCTTTAAATATAGTCTTCATATTGGCAAGTTCTTAACAGTGTTACCAAGACAAGTAACTTATTTCTTATCCTGGTGGTGCCTGTTTGTCTCCAGATAGTGTGCTTACTAAGTGCGGGGGGGGTCAATGATCTACATTGCTTTTACCCCTATTATATTGGGCTGTATTGGTTGCTCTTTAACTATGGGACCTTTGAAGCAGCACATGGAGTTTACTTTTCCGGGTCCCAAAGAATAATAGGGAAATAGAGGCACAAATTACAGCCAGTATAGCTAAGAGCAAGGCATAAGGCTCTTGCTATCTTTATGGCTCTGAAATGAGCCATAAAGAGTCACTGTGATCTTAGTGTTTTCAATTGTCTCTACATTTTTAAAAAATTTTTTTATTAATTGGTGCATTGTAATCATACATCTTTGTTAGGTACAAGCTGATAAAGGCATATATGCACACATTTTTCATTTAACCCCTTCTCTACATATTTTTAAGGCTAAAGGTTTTACTGTGGGTTAACATTAGGACAAAGGGCAGAGGGGAAGGAGAGTTCTGAGGAGCAAAAAGCAAAGCAGCCGCCTCTCCCTGCCTGAGTGTTTCCAGAGCACCCTGACTCTGACTGCTTTTGACATTTTGGAAATTAATACCAGAGCAATTTTCCAATACCATCCCATCAGTGTCCATAGGATAAAAACAGAGTACATGTTGCTACATTTCAACAGAACTACCTTCAAATTGATAATACAGATAGCATTGACAATAGAGATAAATTATTCATCCATCTGTATATGTAATTTAAGACAAAATTAGCATTCATTAATGTTTTATTGTGATGATAATCACATGATCTCTGTGCTAAAAAAAATAGCCCTACAGTAGAAATAAACAAATTACCTTAGAATTAAAAAGTTACTAAAAGAATTCATAGCCCTTTATTATATCAATATGTTCAAGAAAAAATTCTAATGACATTTTGCTATGTTTAACCTATTCAACATTTATTTTTAATTATTTTCCCGTATATTGTTTGATCTGTTTCTTTTTTCTTTTTTTTTTGGTCTGATTGATTTTCTTATTCTGTTTCAGCTGGTTGGGTGTTTTTCTCTGTATAGTGTTATGCCTAGAATTAAATCTTCATTTTCCCCCAGAAACAAATTTATGTCTTAATTTTATAGTAGTTGATTGTCAGAGGAATAGAAAGCTAAGATTAGCCACTCTAATAGACAATATACTTACAGGGTCACTCAGGTAAATGTAGCAATTTTGTAAACAATATCCTATTTTTCAAATTTATTAAAAATAAAATGATGATTTCAGGTTGAGTTCAAAGCCATCATTACAATATAACAATATTACTCTGTGGCAACAAAGATCCAGCAAAGAGAATCAAAAACTTAATCTAGAAAGATAAACTGTTTAGAAAAAGTACTGTGAGTGGGAAAATATGCAGCATTATGCAAGATTATTATTAGTGTTTTTCTGACTCTTATCACTGAGACCTTGTATCACAACAAAGTGTTGTAAAGAACCTTAATGAAAATTTGTAACATATTAATACAATTTTAATTGTTTTTACTCTTTCAATGTTTATAAAATTAAGCAGTTCATTTCTTCCCATTTAAAACCACTAAGCCCAATGATTAGTCATAAAAGTTGCACATGCCTAAATGCAGATTAGATTACAAAAGCTACCAGCATGTTTTAGAAGGTAATATAAAATAAATATCTGGGTTCTGGACCAGATTAATCATATTAACATTCTGGTTTAATAAAGTGCTAGTTTTATGATATTAGGCAAGTTAGTTACTCACAATTAACTATAGTGTCTACAAGTAAAAATATAATGTGTGTGCTTTCACAGTGTTATTATAAGGCCTAATTCAATTGTTATGTGGACATATGGAAGATTTAGAACAGAGCCTGACATTAATAATAGCTAATGAATGTTAGATGTTTTCACATCTTAGAATTATCCTCTTTTGATTCTGGAAGGGATTTTTTTTTTTTTTTTGCGGTACTGGGGATTGAACTCAGAGGCATTCTACCTCCGAGGTATATTTTGAAACAGTGTCTCCCTAAGTTTGCGGAGGGCCTCACTAGGTAGCTGAGGGTGGCATGAACCCAGATCCTCCATCACAGCCTCCCAAATGCTGGGATTACAAGAGTGCGCCACCACACCTGGCTAGAAGGGATTTTTGTAATAGGCAAAAAGAGAAAAATGTATCTTTTAAGAACAATGTCTCAGTGTTTTGCTTGGCTCACTGTTCACTTATAGTTTTAATTTAGAAGGTTTCCCCTAGACCTCACAGAGGCAGTCTTATTGGAGGCAGGGCTAAGTGAAGAGGGGTCCTTGGGGGTGTGGTCTTGGGGATTATATTTGCTTCCCCCTCCCTTTCCTCTCTCTCTTGCTTCCTGTATTCTGTGATATGAGCATAGAGTCCTTTCTCTCTCCCTCTCCCCTCTTTCTTTCTTCCCTGCAATAAACCCTGAGCTCCACAGACTTCCCCTGGCTTAACATGGACTAAAACCTTAAGATCTCCAGAACTGTAAACAATAAATCTTTCTTCCTTTAAGTTATGGTAGCCAGGTGTTTTGGCTTACAGCATTGATAATGCTACCTAAAAGAAAGACCTATTTTCTGTGTTTTGCTTTTCTACAGTAGGGCCCTGTTCTCAGAAATTTCTAATTAATGAGTCTTTGTGTTTCATTGTTGGTTAATCTCATTGCAATTATGCTTCTCTATCTTAAATAGTTTTAATTATATCACATTTTTATAAAATTTTATTTTATTTCACAATGTTTTGTTCATCTTTCAACTTATCTTAGTTTCCCAGCCTTCTTAGTCTTACTAGTAAAAGGATGCTATCATTAGGTTAAAATATTTAAAATCACATAAACTCACTGAAAATTTTTCTTACAGTAGAATTCAAATTTCTCTTTAAGATATTCTAGGTTCTTTATAAAGGTCAAAAATTTTAAAATAACTATCAGGAGCCACTGCAACACAAACTCCATGGAACTGCAATGAAAACAGATATATAGACCAATGAAATAGAATACAGGACACAAAAATAAACCCATGCATCCATAGCTATATGATTCTCGGCAAAGGTGCCAAGCACTTATGTTGGAGAAAAGATAGCCTCTTTAACAAATGATTCTGGGTAATTTGGATATCTATACATAGAAGATTAAAACTAGATCCTTATTTTTCACCATATAAAATATCAATTAAAATACATCAAAGGTCTAAGAATAAGACCTAAAACTTTGAAACTGATAGAAGAAAAAAAAGGGGGGGGAAACACTTCACAATATAAGCATAGGCAACAACTTCCTGAACAGAATTTCAGTAGCTCAAGAAATAATAGCAAGAATCAATTATTAGGATGGCATTAAATTAAAAAGTTTCTGTATAGCAAAGAAAACAATGAAGAGTAAGGAGAAAGCTTACAGAATGAGAGAAAATCTTTGCCACTTACTATTCCAATAGATGATTAATATCCAGAGTATATTCAGAACTCAAAAATTTAACACCAAAAAATATATAAAATATATAACCCAATCAACAAATGTGCAAATAAGCTGAATAGGAGCTCTCTAAAGAAGAAATACAATAGGTGAATAAGTATTTGAAAAGATGTTCAGCATATTCAGGCATCAGGGAAATGCAAATCAATACTACATTGAGATTCTATCTAACCCTAGTTAGAAAAGAAATTATCAAGAATACAAAATAATAAATAAATTAATTAATTAAGATAAGTGTTAGTGAAAATGTGGGGAAAAATAATCTTTGTGCACCATTGGTAGGAATATAAATTAGAACAACCATTGTGAAAATCAGTATGGAAGTTCCTCACAAAACTAAAAACAGAACTACCATATGAACCAGCTGTGCCACACTGTATACCTGAAGAATTAAAGTTAGCATACTATAAAGATACCTGAAAATGCTCTGGGAATGGTTTTTTGTAAGGAGCTCGAAACTTGTCTGTTCCTCTTCCGTGACAGGTTTACTCACAATTATTATGATTGAGAAGTTATAGTTTTAGAAACTACCACTGAACTTTCAGGAGAGAAAAGGATGGGAATAAGCAATCTAAAATGCCAGACTCCTCACTGTTCTAATCAAGTTTCAGCAATTTTTCTTTAATAACTACTCTTAAGATAATAATCTTTGGTAGCTATTTTTTAGCATACTGAAAATGTTTATTTGTTTACAATTTTTAGAAGTGTTCTATTGTGCTTAGAGCAAGTTGAATTTTCTGGAGTTCTTTGCTGTGCAAAGATTGTATTCTTTATAAATATATTTTTAATGTTTCAAAGTATCTCAAGAAGATAAAGATATCTTAATTCTGTATCTTACTGGCTTAAAAATTTTCAGAATATCATACTAATATGAACTTAAACCTCTACTTTGTGTGTTTTACTTTAGTACAAATTGCATTATTATGGAGTCTGCTCTTTTGAAAGACCTAATTATATAATTATGAACACTGATGAATTTAAAGGGAATAATTCACAGAAATAAAATATTTCTGTGAATGTTTTTCAACATTCTCAAGGGTGTCATAGCTACTTATATAAAGCTAGACTTTTCAAAAACTTTTTAATGTGATTTTCATGAACTCTAACTTTTAGGACATTAGATTGCTATTTCCAAAGACAAATGTATTTATAAATTGTATTTCACTTCCCCACTGATTATTCTGTTATTTTAATGTGTTCCATTTATTCCTACATTTCGTTCTTAATCAAAAACCAAAGAAAGAGAGAACAAGATGGCAAATAGTTTAAAAGGACATTATTTGATGTTTTTTCCCACAGTTTGGTACCTTCTATGAGGGGAAAAATGAGATGTGTCAAAAATTGGTAAAATATTCTGTTGTAAATGATTTACTTACTCAAACAATGTGTCAGTTTATAAAACACATTATTTTAATCAATTTTTCTAACACCCATTTTTTCTATTTCAATAATATCTGTTATTTTTACCTTATTTATCTATCTATTCTAGCTCAAGCTTTCATGGTAGAGACTTGTTGAAACTCTTTTATAATTTCCTACTGACCCAGAATGTATAAAATACTAAAAAGAAAATATAAAATTGGCTAGATGGCCATATTGTAAGGGAAAAAAAAAGAGAGGAAAAGAGAATTCTCCTTGAGAATTGTCCTCTAAAGAGGCCTATCAAAAGCTTGTTGAAGGAAATGCCAAACTTGATTGTTTGGAAATCTCAGCTGTGCATATTTCCATTAAAATCCCATCCAAGTCCATTTAATTTATTCACAGATAAACAAAATGCCCTTTATTGCATTGTATGCAGTTTTGACAGATGGCTCTTTGCATTTTTCTCCAGGTGTAAACGGACAAAGATAAATGAATCTGTTCTTTTTAATTCACACACTTTGTGACTTTCATCTCCACCTGAAAGCATCCTTTGGCTCTTTATCTGCTTCATGTTCCCAATAAGTGACAGACCCTTTCCTAGTTAGAGCTTGTTTCATTTTACTTCTAAAGAGTAGGTGCACCTGCTTGAAGTTATTAGGTTAGGAGCATACCAATCAAGAAAAATCAGAATTTCAAACATATTACTATTAACTTAGTTTACTGGAAGTGTCTGCATCATCCATAACAGGAGATTAGGATGCTGGAGGCCCTTGTATATTATTTGGTAAGTGCTTAATAAATGTCTATCATCCAATATGAAAGAAAGTTAAAATTCAGCTAAATAAGTAACAACTTATTTTTAATTTCATGTTTTGTTTACACCATTAAGTTCTGAAAAGCTGAAACATTGATTCTAAAGTCAAGTTGCACCAAATTATCATTGCTCAAAATGTTAGGCAAATTTTACAACACTGTTTTCAAAGACTTTCCTATGTAAATTTTTTGTGGCAAATTGTTAGCATGCATTGTTTTATTTATAATAGGATAAATGTGATTTTCAATATAATAGGATGAACCATATCAAAATATTTGATTCCAGTGCATTAAGAGCAAATAAACAAGTGAATCTTAAGTTACTAGTCTTTGTATTCACATC
>PVLC010008767.1:0-56913 GCA_004027655.1 Graphiurus murinus | reverse complement strand
TAGCTGAGGCTGGCTGCACACCTGCAATCCTCCTGTCTCGGCCTCCCAAGTTCTGGGATTACAAGTATGTACCAAATTGAACATTCCCCAGTAAAGAAGCTGGTGACATGCCACTCAGTGTTCCAGGACATTGCCTCTAGGGAGTGGCACCATGTATCCACTGTGCTGTGATTGAAGGGTCCACCGAGTCACATCCTCTGTGTGTTGTTTTCTTGGGGAATGGTGAGGGGTTCTGGAGGCACATGATAGATTTTTTTTTTTTTTGTACTGGGGATTGAACTCAGGGGCATTCTACCTCCAAGCTCCACCCCCAGTCCTATTTTTTATTCTTCATTTTTGAAATAGGGTCTCACTAAGTTGCAAAGGGCCTAGGTAGCTGAGGCTGGCTGCAAACCCAGGTCCTCCCATCTCAGCCTCCCAAGTACTGGGATTACAAGCGTGTGCCACCATGCCCATCTCACATGGTGGATATTTTTAATAGCTACTAATTTATTTTCGTGGGCTGTGGAAAACCCAACCAGTGCAGCATGCCTGTGGCTTTATGTGGCAGCTCCAAGGGTGACTGCATTTCTTAAATGTGAGCCTATTGACGGGGCTTGCCAGCACAATCGGATGGTCCTGAGAGGAGAAAGTGAGGATTGATTAAAGAGTCAAGACTCCATGTTCTCGGGAGGGCTATCAGTGAATACTGAAGCACTGAGTTTATTTTTCAGGGTGTTTTTATACAATCATACAAGGAAGATCATCTAAGAAAAACATCAGAAGAAAAACATCAGGTGATTTTGATTCATACCACAGAAAAACATCACATGAAAGATCAAAAACATATTTTTACAGAAAATCTCATTGTTTTAAGAAAACATATTATTCCTCAAACGCTTTAGCCATATGTTAATATTTAACCTAACCTATTGTCTAAAAGTATATTGCATACTTTTGCCCAAGTTTACCATTCAATTGACTATTTCCATTAACCTTTAAGAAAACCTATTAACCTTTACAGTCAGCACATAGTTCTTTCATGCATACCTGGTGTCAGCATGGAATGTTCCCAGATAGACATGGACAATAAGCAGTTGAGATCCCAAGGTCTTAACTCTTTCAAAGGTCTTGGTCTCCAACAGCCTATTAAAGATGTGTTAGGTGCACAGCAGAAATTTAGAGGATGTGGACATAGCTAACTTTGCTGAAATCTGGACGTTGCAGCTAGAGCCACCAGGTTGAAGACCACGGGCGCTGCCGAGCGCTATTGCGTTGCATTCTTCTGAAGACCTCACGGCACTTCCCCCAGAAACACCATTTGTTTCAGTCAAGGGATAGCCTGCGTCTCCCTGGGCTTGGGAGTCTTTTCTTTCTTCCTGGTTAGATTTCTTGTTATTGCAATACGACACACTCAAGTTTTAAAGAGTTGATGAGAAGACTCTTTGCTTCCTCCTGGCTTATTTCTAACTACTACTCCATTCTGAAATAGAGTAAAACCTCACCTGGATGATACAAGTGGGACCAGAGTCTAGGCAGCTCAAAGGCATGCTGCTCTTGGAGACCCCAGGACGGTGGCTGTTCTTGCTGACTTTACCAACGTTCACATTTTCCTCTTTTCTCAAAGTCTTAGTGTAAAACCAGACCAGCTGGAACACCAGTTTTCATCGGGGTCACTGCCTAGGGTGGCCAGGTCATGTTCAGATCTCTCCTGCCCCCTGAAGACTCTGCTTACAGCACCTGGCCACCCTGCCAGGGGCATGGAGAGCGCACCAGAGCTGTGGGGTGCTTTGAACCGCTTCACACAGACCGGCCAAAAAGAAGGCTGTTGAGCCCACTGAAGTTCACAGGTCGAATGTAGATGACCCTGGAGCAGCTCCCTGGCTCAAGAAATGCTCA
Source organism: Graphiurus murinus (assembly GCA_004027655.1). NCBI lineage: Eukaryota > Metazoa > Chordata > Mammalia > Rodentia > Gliridae > Graphiurus > Graphiurus murinus. The sequence continues at coordinate 55,035 of PVLC010008767.1, read as the reverse complement.
GGGCAGGGACACGGCAGGACCACAGAAATCAGCCCAGCTCCAAGGGAGAGACAAAGTACAGAAGAAGCCAGCACCTTCCTGGGAGGTTTCCAGTACAATGCTTACTGCAGGGAATTTGGCAAAGAAGAAGGAGGGAGGGAGAGAGAGAAAAGAAATCACCAGAGTTCCGTCACCCAGAGAAAACATTTTTCCATATTTTCTTTGAGAACTTTTATATTGTAGTTTAAAAAAAAGAGTTGTGCTCATATATCATATATGCAATTTTACTTTATTTTTGTGTGTATGTGGTACCAGGGATTGAACTCAGGGGCATTCTACCTCTGAACTACACCCCCAGACTTATTTTATTTTTTTATTTTGAAACAGGGTCTTGCTAAATTGTGGAAGGTCTCTCTTAAGATACAGAGGCTGGCCTCGAACCCGCGATCCTCCTGTCTCAGCCTCCCAGGTACTGGAGTTACAGGCATGCACCACAGCACCCAAGTTTTTCTTCTTTACAGTTGCCCACTAAGAACTGTTCACAACTCCAGCAAGACATTTGGGTCGTCCACATTCTTTGCTATGACAAATCACACTAAAACAGAATGCATGTTCTGAGCACAGAAATTTTTTCCACACTTTGCTCTTTCCTTTGGTTGGTCCTGGAGCAGACTCAGATGAGGAATGTCCTCATGCTATGGTGTGTGTGACCTGCTGACCTGCCCCACCCAGAGCTTTCAGTTAAACCATGGGTATTCCTTACTGAGACCTGTCTACCTTCTCACTGAGTCTGGGGAAGTAACTTGCTTTCCTGATTTGAAGAGCCCTGAAAAAAAAAAAAAAAAAAAATGCTAACAGGCAGGACCTGGTGTACACGAGAGGACACTGCGAGCGCCATGGGTTTTCTTTATCTATGGGGCACCTACTGCTTGCGCCTGGTGTTCTGGGTGCCGGAGGGAGGTGGAAAAGAGGGAGTCCAGATCCTCCACACGCCCGTCTTCTCTGGGGCCCCAGCCCAGCGCAAGGAGAAGCCCCTGGGAGACACGGATATCGGGTGGTTGGTGGCATGCGGAGCGCCCCTCTTTGTGCAGGAAAGCTCGAGCAGCGTGCTCACACACATACAGAGGTGCACAGCAGTGAACGCCCGCAGGCTCCTGTGGAAAACAGGACCTGAAGGAAGCCGGATGGTTTCACATCTCGTTTCTGGAAGCTTGGGCCTGGCTTTCAATTATTTATTACTTCAAGGTCGGAGGGCTCAGCATATTTTGTTTCTTGAAATTGCCCCACAGCCTCTACAAGGGAGGAGAAGAGGGTAGAGGTGACGGGACTGGAGGGCTGGATGCAGCAGCCTTCCTGGCCATCCAGTCAGACTGACCTTCAGGGCAGTGCCTGCTCTGTCTGCTGCAGAGCTGGAGCCAGCTCTGCCTGTGGTCCCAGCCCGAGGGAGTGGCTTGTGTCTTCCTCCCCCAATCCAGGGCCTGGGTGGTTCCGATACCACAGCTTTGCCTTTTTGGAGCCTGAGATCCAATTAATGGTGCTGTGTTCTTACTCCAGGCCCTTTAAAGTTTGGACAAAGACCTGAGGCCTCTCAGGAGCCAGCAAGCTTGGGTTTGTTGATGGTAACTCAAGAACATGGAGATTCCAGTCTCACTTCGGGGAAAATAAAATTGCAGCAATAAGAATCTAAGGCTGGGCTGCACAAGATGGGCTGAGCCTGCTGTTCATGTCTGAAGACGCCCCGTGAGGCCAGCTGCCGCCTGCCCCGGGAGAACCTGGCTTCTGCCGAGGTGTGGCTCAGCTCACCGCCTCCCACCTGCTGCGGCTACACCTGTGGACGAGGGGAGGCGAGGCCGCCAGCCCCGGCTCCCTGTGGTCTCATTTGCTCTACACTGCCCATCAGGGCTGGTGAGCAGCCTTCCCAAGCTGCGCACATGGTGGTGGACCAGATGCCTGGCGTGAGGCCCCTTTGGTCCAGGGCCCACGTAATCAGGTCCTCACCCAAGCACAAACCACCTCTTCAGGGAACCAGGGCTCTAGGTGCTGAGCCACACCGTCCCAGCACTGCACACTGCAACTTGGCAGGGGATGCTAATGGGCCCCCTCCAGGACGAGCAGGGCTCTGCATGCAGGAGGGTGCCTCTCAGGGGCGAGGGTGCAGGCCCCGGGCTCCCCCCTCCAACCAAGCAGGGCAAGTGATCTGGACTAGAAAGGTAGAGTGGGCAGGCTGGGCAGAATAGGTGCTGCTCAAGCAGGAGTGTATGAGCCTAGCAGCAGTGGGGATCGTGTGTCAAAGTTGCACAACTAAGATGAGGTATCAACCTTTCCCTCCTCATCCCTCGCTCAGATGCACTGGCAGGAGCAGCCCTTCCCTGCTATGGACCTGGAAGTGATTTGCAATGTGAGGGGTCTGCGCCGACCTTGGTCCTTTGATCCCTAATCCCATGCCCTCTCTCCCCAAAACAGAATACACTAGCAGAGGCATGTCCCTCCACCTGGCCCTGGGCAGAAGCAGCCATGCCCTGGAGGTCCTGAGGGCTGAGGAGGGACTGAGACTACAACAGGGAATCCGGGATGGACATCAGGACGGGCTGGACCCAGATGCCCTCAGACTCCCAAGTACTGCAATTACAGGCATGTGCCATCTTACCCAGCTTGAATAATACTTTTAACTTGACCTCAGATACCTCATTGGTGCAAAGGGACACAGTCGTCAGGGTCCACACTGAGGACATGAGACAAAATGTTTAAATGATGTGTTATTCAGTAAGCGCTATCGGTTGTCTATCTGGAAAAAAAAAAAAATCCTGCTCCTCATCAGATGCACTAAAACACCCTTGTATGGATCAAGATCTGAATGTGAAGGAGAGGGAGGGAGGGAGGGAGCAGAAGAAACAAGGGCGTGTACTTCATAATCCAGGACACAACATGGAAGGGCTGGTGAAACTAACCACGCTTTTCACGGAAAAACACAACAACTAAAAGAAAGACTGCAGGGGTGGTTCCCAGCACACCCATCAGAGGTGACCCTCACCCACCAAGAACACTCACACAGCAGAAAGACATGGACAGGCCCCAGAGCGAGGCGTCTAGACAGCAGCTGCAGACCTGGACACGCAGGCACGCTCTGTGTGGGCAACAACCTCGGTCCACCACGCACATGGCAGGTCTGCTGCAGGGCGTCCGGATGAGTGCAGGTCTACCTTATTACAAAATAAAAAAGTTTGATTTAAAAAATCAGTTTATGTAACTCATGGGATTAGAGAATAAAGGATTAATTCACATGGGAATTACCTCATACTGACGAAAGGGCATTTTGAAAACCCTGCGGCCAATGATATTTGTGGAAAGGTACTGGTGTCCTCTTGGATATGAACGAGACCAGAAGGCCTGCCCCCTTCTTCCCAGCCCGTCCTGTGACCACAAGAAAAGACAGACAGACAAGAACCCACACCCAAGGCTGAGGACTTCACCTTGCTCCTCTTTCCACAATGGCGGGGTCTGAGGGGCCGGCGTGGACGGGGAGAGCAGGGGGAGACCGGTGCAGCGGCAGCTCAGAGAGCTGGTGCTCTGGAGGCGGGGGCTGCTGACCACTCAGCCTCAGGGAGAAGGATGGGCAAGGCCACCAAAGTCCCTGAAGCCAGGGCAGGGCTTTGAATCAGCTGAAGCAAAGGATTGCTTCTGAGTAGAGCAACCTCAGTCCTTGGAAGCAACCCAGCACCAGAAACACCGTGTTTCACAAAGCTGCTCCTTCCACACAAAGGAAGGTCCAGCCTCTCCTGCAGACTTCCTGCGGCTGGCAACACTCAGCAGCTCGTGTGGACTTCACCTTAAGACACGTGCTGCAGTGCCCAGACAACTCCAGCAAACTCTGAGGAGAGCAGGCCGGCACCCCCTTGGGTCTCCTCCTCACCCATCCACACGCGGTACAGACTCACAGCTGCCTGTCAGCAGAACCACACAGCTCTGACGTCCACCTGTCCTGGAACCAGGGCTTTGTAGGGAGATTAGGCTAGAGGCCTTGGAGGAGATGATCCGGATTATCCCGTGGTGGGAGGTACGTTAGCACAGGCTTCTTATAGGGAAGAAAGAAGAGTCAAGGCCAGAGAGTGAGGACACCGAGGAGAGCCAGGGCCGGAGAACAAGTTCACTGCCCCCTGGCTCTAAAGACGGAGGAGGGGCTGTGAGACCAGGGAGCCTCACCAAGACCTCTGCCTCCCGTGGACCCCAGCAAGGCCCACTCCTCCCGGTCATTACTCCTGCCTGCAAGGATGGACTCCACTGGGGTCAGAGCCTCTGTCCCCCTGCCCCATTCCATCAGGCCCCACACCTCCTGTGCACAGGTAGAGCTCACTGACAGGGCCTCCCTGAGAAACGCCCTTGCTGTGCCCAGGCCCCACCCTCTTCCCCTCAGGTCCAGCCTCAGAGGACACCACAGTGTCATTCTGGCCCCCGGGACCCGGTCAGGTGGTGAACAGGCCTGAGTCTAAGCCCAGGGCAGCATCTTGGACATGTGCAGCCATAGCCAGGTGTGAGCAGAGGGGCTGACCCCTGACCCCTGTGGTCAGCCTAAACTCTGTCCTTGCTGGGGGCAGGAGCTGGTGGTTCTCTGTCCCACCCCAGGCCAACCACACTGTGAGGTCTTTGAAGCTTTCAAGGAGGCCCAGAGATGGGCCATCTACCCCTATCCCCTCCAGCCACCAGAGACCCTGGAGGACAGGGGAGAGGGGAGAGGACTTCTGCCTTCCTACAGGACAGACGCTTTGGTTACTGAGGCATTAATAACACTCTTTGGTAACCACACTCATTCCTTTCCCACTATAAATATCCCATCTACACCTCCAAGTACTCATCAAGCACAGAGGCTGAGGGACAGGGGACTCTGAGGAAACAGAGCCGGGTAAGATGGGCGCAGGAAGGGTCCCCCACTGCCCAGGAGGACAGTACTGTGTGTGGGAGAAACACGTCCAACACAGCAGAATCCGAGTTCAAAATTCTAAAAATAACATCAATAACACAGTCGCCTTGGAGATGCTAAAAGCCAACTTTTTTTTTTCTTTTAGAATGCCAGAGGGCATTCTACCTCTGAGATACACTCCTCCAGCCCTATTTTATCTTTTATTTGGAAACAGGGTCTCCCTAAGTTGCTGAAAGCCTTGCTAAATTGCTGAGGCTGGCTTCGAACCTGCGATCCTCCTGTCTCAGATTCCCAAGCTAAGGTATTTTTCTGAAAACTGGCAAATAAAGGAAAAAAACAAAACATTTAACCTGCCTTTCCTAAACTGGCTATGCCAGGGTGACTAAATAGTGGACAAGACAAAACCTCCCTTCAAAAAATCCTTGCAACTGATAAAAAGAATAATAAACTCGGAATGCTTCAATTTGGGATGCTCCAATGAAATCGTGGCCGTGGAAAGATCATCAAAGGCTGCTGCACGCCAAGGACAGCGGCCAAAGCCATCAGCCCCGTGAGGAGAGGACTCGCCCAGGGCGCTCCTGCAATGCTGGTCCTGAGAACAGCCAGGCGTGGGAACCTCGCCAGGCACCGGACACGGGCGAGGCAGGAACCCCGGCAAAGCTGGCAAACTCCAGACCATGGAAAGTAAGGGCGAGAGACACACGCCATCAGGAGTACCGGGAGGACTGAAGGGCAGACCTGGAGGCCTCGCCAGGAGAGCTGCCACGTGGGGCAGTGGCCCGGCCCTGCGGTGCTGAGTGCTCAGTTGTCCTGGGTGTAAATACGAGCCAAGGTGAAGCAGGGCCTTAGTTCTTATCTTTAGAAACACTCTGATATGTTCGAGGACACAATAAGGTGACCTTTTGAGACCAACTCAAAATAACCTTGAGGAAGTGGGTGGGGAGCTGCGAGGCCGGGCTGGTGGAGTCTCCGCTCTGCGAAGTCTGAAAGCTGTGAGCGCCAGTGTGCGTGTGTGCGCATGTGCTTCTCCCCGAAATTGCGGCTGCCTGCAGCGTGTGCTCTGGCTGTTCCCTGGCACACAGCCTGCGCCGCAGGCCGGCCCTTCTGGTCGCAGTGCTACCGGGCACGAGGCAGTTTTGTGGGAAGGGACACCGCAGTTCCACATGGGGTTTACCTGCAGAGATTTGTGCTACGTGAGCCCGAGGTCCTGGCGGGACATGCATATTTAGGGTTCTCTGGTTCTGTCCCAAGCTGTCTTCATCTTTCTTTTCTGTTATATGGAGGCTGCTTAGGCTCTGAAGCCTTGTTTTTAAGAGGAATGCCAACATGAGCCAACAGAGCTCACAGCGTACTTCTGACAGCCTTCCTTGGGGGGATGACTGGCTTGAACACCATCTAGTCCTGCTGGGGACCCTGGGCCTGCCCGGCTGCTGAGCCGGCTATGCCTGTCTGCCTGGGTCCCGCATCCTCACCACTCAGACCCAGATCAGGCACCTATCCCCTACAGGAAAAGGCAGACTGCCTGCAAGGTGCAGGTGTGAGTCACTGACACTGCCCCCCAACACACACACACACACACACACACACACACACACACACTCACTCACACTGCCCTGCGCCACACAGGAAGGCCTTCTTCAGACTGTGCTGCCTGCCTGGAATGGGGATGCACCTGTGCAGGAGAGCACACCCACCAGCATTCCTCCTCCAGGCTTGGCGGAGAACCTGCTCTCCCTCTGGGAAAACTAAACCGAGGGAGCACCCAGCGTCCTTCCCACCTTTACAGGGTTCTGCAGTAACTCCCACGGGGTCACAGCTGGGACGCAGAGGTCCCCCTTGGGCTGTAAAGGGTAAGCCTACAAGTGTTGAACAAGCTGTAAAATCTTTATAACTGTTTCCTGCACTTTATAAAACCAGGGCTGCTTTCCTGAACCTCATCCCGAGTGCCACACACCTCAAGCGTCCTATGGCTTACGGCTGCTCTGTTGCTGTTTGCCCAGATCTCAGGACAGAAACAGGTGGCATCCAACGGGAGACTTCGGTCAGGATGTCATCCGATTTTTGCCACTCTGGTGGACAGATGTGACCTTACATAAGCTCTTAAGCTCTAAGCCAACCTTGTGGAGTCAGGGCGGCGGGAGGCCCAGGCCTGGGGCCAGGGTGTCCTGATGAGCCGGCCAGCAAGTGAGGTGGGAGGCAGTGCTCAAGGGGAAGGTCTGAGGCTCTGGGGGTCCCTGTGGACCCTCCCTACAGCATCCCAGGGTCACGTGCCCAAGGTCAGAGACACCGGGCTTACCACTTGCCCAGTCGCCACACTGGTCAGGGTCAGGTCCCCACTGTGGTGACAAAGGGACCCCAAACACATGGCAACCCCTGAGCACATGGAGTGCACGCTCATGCTACAGGTTCCAGGGTGACCACCCCCATACCTGCTCAGTCATGTCCCAGGGAGGCTGGGCATGCCCCCGAGAGGGAGAGGAGCCCTGGCCGAGTGTCCTAATCCTGAGCTCCAATCTCGTCTGCCCCAAGAGCACTTAGGAGCATGGCCACAACCCTGGAGGCAGGGGGAGTGGCCACTGGCCAGACACCTGGACCAAGGAGGACGCCTTCTTATGCAGGGAAAATGGCCACTGGCCAGACACCTGGACCAAGGAGGACGCCTTCTTATGCAGGGGAAATGGCCACTGGCTGGACACCTGGACCAAGGAAGCCTCCTCCTCGTTATGCAGGGGGAATAGCCACTGGCTGGACGCCTGAACTAAGGAAGGCTTCTCTTTATTATGCAGGGGAATGGCCACTGACCAGACACCTGAACCGAGGAAGAGGTCTCCTTGCTGCACAGATTAAATGGCTGCTCTCTGCCAAGTCCCCAGAACACCACGTCCTGCAGAGAGGCAGAGCGTACCCTGGGGTGGAGGGGGATTCCGTGAGGGAGGGTGCAGGGAGGAGGAGAGGGCTTCGCTCGCAGGAGGTGGTTCTTCCTGAAGAACACACAGGCGCTGCCTGTGCTCAGGCCTCCAACGCCTTTAGCTGAAGGACTCTGAGTGAAGGATTCAGATGGGGCCTGGGCCGTGAGAGAGCAGCCATCCAGGAGACCAGCAGTGGAGCTGGAGGGAAAGGAAGAGACCTGCTCACACCCTCATCCCACTGTAAATGAGGCTGTGGCCGGGGCTGACGAGTCATGAATCCTAGACCTCAATGGGTTAAGGTGTTGTACTGGGTTTCGCTTTAGATCTAGTCTCAGCTCCCACACAGAAATTTGAACAGGAATTCCCTGATTGTCTAACAATGAAGAGACACAGGCCACAGGGCCCTCGGTGAAAATGAGCAGTGCCCGGGGCGTCTCCACTCTTACCTGCCTGAATTCACTATGTGGATTACCAAGATTTTTTTTTCCTTGTGGTACTGGAAATTGAACCCAGGGACATTCTATTTCTCAGCTACACCCCCCAGACTTTTTCATTTTTTATTTTGAAACAGAGTCTCAATAAGTTGCTGTGGCTGGCCTTGAGTTTGCTTTCCTCCTGTCTCAGCCTCCCAAGTACTTGGATTATAGGCCTGTGTGCCTCCACACTCTGCTGATTGCCAAGTTTTGAAATCTGTAAATCAGGAATTTTGTTGTGAAGGAATTTGTCCTGTGGATGGTCGTCTTATTGTCTAGAGTAACTGATGCAGCCACAGGACAAGACACAGGTGAGGCAGAGATCAGTAAAACCCCACGTCATGAAGAGTTTTCCAAAACACACTGTACTAGGAATGGTGGCCTCCTCCTCACAGATAAAGCAAAGTTGCTGTCTTGAGAAAACTTCTAGTCTTGGAGAGAAGGCTGGTAGCTCATGGCAAGCGAGGCCTTCTGAGTCAGCGAGTCCCCACCCTCCCCACCCCACACCCCCAGGATATTCCTCATCTGGCAAGTGCTGTGTTCACCCAGATACTTACTGTGAATTTTAACCCCAGTTCTGTAGGTTACATGAATCCACAGATCTTTTCCAGTAAAGAGACAAATAATGTTTGCTCGCAAAAAAAAAGACAGCTTTAAACTCTGTACATTTAATGTCCTTGAAGGACATAGACATACCTTGCATCTCACCCAAGATGTACTCTCGCCTTCTTCTTTAAATACCAGAGAACACTGGTTCCTTAAAATGCTCCTGGAACCAGCTTGGCCAGCTTTCTGCCTCCTCCCCTGGCTCAGTCAACAGTCCTTGACATTGTTCGTTCTCTATCTGCCTGGGAGCCAGGGCTCGGGACTAAAAAGCTATTCATTGTCCTATCCTTGAGACAGAAGAACAGACAGGACTTGGGGTAGCTCCAGAGCAGGAGCTGGCAGAGCAAAGACCAGGTTGAGCCTGCAGCCCTTGGAAACCCACAGCAGTATCCCAGGTCTCTCCCAGCCCTGCCAACCCACCTCCCAAATACACCTCAACATTTAGCCCCAGACCTCAGGAAGTGGCCTCATCATTGCAGACATAACTAGTTAAGGTGAGGAGGTCATATTACATAGGGTGGACCCTAGTCCAATAGGACTGTGTCCTTCTAGGAAGAGGAGATGAACACCGAGACACAGACATCCCAGAGAGAATTTAATAAGGCAGAGAATGAGTTCTGTATCCAGGAGCCATGGATGCCTGGAGCCCAGGAAGGGGTGGGAGGACCCTCCCCTAGAGTCCTGGGGAGGAGCACGGCTCTGCCACACCCGGATTCCAAACTTCAGGACTCCAGGACTGGAGAGAATACAATTCTGTAGTTTTAAGGCCCCATCTGTGCTTTGCCTGACTGCCCCAGGATTCCAGCTGCCCAGTCCCATGACCTTCACAAGGGTGTGGGTCTGCTGGCCGAGCTGAGCTGCCTGTCCAGGAAGGTTAAATAAAACACCACTGTGCTTGTCAAAATAGCTGTGTCAATTCTAAAGAACCCTACAGTTGCTATAAATGATTTGGATACTCTTCCAGCTCTGCCGCACTGACCCAGGTTCCTTTTTTTAATTAAAGCAAAGCTCATCAGTTTGTGCAAAGCCAGGGCTCAGCAAACTGCAGCCTTTTCATTCAATCTCCTTTTGATAAATTTGCTTACATTTCACCAGCACTTAGCCTGCAGAATTCAACCTGTGGGCACCAGCTCGATCTATGAGTCCCTGAGGGGCTCAGTGTGCTCCAGGACCACCTTATCTCACCCTCCCAAGGTCTGTAGCCCCGTGAGAGGCAGGTCAGGCCCAAAGTGCTGCCCCACAACCTGCTCTGGGACTGCTGCCATGAGCCCCACCCTCCCCCAGCTGGAAACACCTGTTGGAGGGACGGGCAAAAGAGGCCTCTGTGGACACCACCTTGTACCAGACCAGAAGGTAGGTAGTGGAGCTCTGCTGCCCAGCTTCACCTTCCCAACACGAGGAAAGGTCCGTCCAGGGTCTCTGTCAACCACACTCATTTCCATTATGCAAACTTTGAATGAGGAGCTGCCTCTGGCCAATCCGAGTGTGAGGACACCTTCCAGGCAAGCCCCCTACGGCTAACCCACCGGTGCCCCAGCCACAGCCTCGGAGGCCTGGAGCAACCAGACCTCCTCCAAGGCGGCTCTGGCCCCAGAAAGACCCACAGAAGAGTCTGCCCCCAACCGCCAGGCTCCCTGAGCTCCAGGGTGTGGACCTGGAATTCCTATTCAGCACTTTCTCCAGAAACACCCAAATCACCCTCTGATTCCTCTTGTGAAAACTAGACGAGCCATCTCAGTCTTCAAGGGCTGGTGCCAGGCAGGATGGTCACAGCAAGACCCGCTAAATGGATGTCATGTTGGTGACCATTCAAAGACGCTGCAGGCGACCACCGCAGAGAAAGGGCAAGGAGTTTGTTCACCTCTCGCCCCTGTTCCTAGGCCCTTCTCCACTCATGTGGGTGCTGGGTGAGCCCCCACCCCACTCCCCCTGTGCTGTGTCCCTTAAACGGCCCTTCATGCAGGGAGTGATGCTCACACAGAGAAGGGCCATCTGAGTGTCTTTAAATAGTGCTTCTTGTGATAGCAATGTATGCTCGCTGTGCAGAAGTCCTACCCCCCAACCCCAAGCAGCTGCCGATCCCCTAGGGCACACACATCTGCCAGGAGTACCTGTTTATCTGCACAAAGTGTGCATGTCCTGGGAACGCTGACTGAGAACAGAGCACACACCCCAGGAGAGATCTGGGAAGCAGTGCCCAGGACCTGCTCCTGGGCCACAGGTGAGCTCCCAGGGGTGCCTTCCAGGCTTTTTTGTGTGTGTGTGTGGTACTGGGGATTGAACTCAGGGGCATTCTACCTCCGAGCTATACCCCCAGCCCTATTTTTTATTCTTTATTTTGAAACCAGGTCTCACGAAGTTGTGGAGTGCCTCACTAGGTAGCTGAGGCTGGCCACGAACCCGGATCCTCTGGTCTCCTTCCAGGCTATTTTGCCTGTGGCTGGCCAGGGTGGGTCCCCACCTGCAGAAGGACAGCCCCTGGTGTGGCCTCTGCCCTGCTCCATAAAAGCTACCCTTCCTCAGAGACCCGAGTTCCTAGGGGGTTCCCACACAATAGCCCCCCACTTTGGGTCCATCTTGCTGAAACCTCAAGGGGGCTCGCTGCCCCCGGTACAGGCTTGCAGAGCTAGTGCTCTCCAAGGCTGGGCCTCCCTCACCAGCTGGGTGGTCCGGCGCCCCAGTACCTGTCTCCTGTCAGGAGCCTCGCCTGGTCTGAGGCTCAAGTTCCTGGGTACAAGGGTGCAGCAGGCGTCCTCCTTAGCACCTGTCTTCCCCCACAAAGCACTTCCCTGGGCTTGACACAGTGAGAGATGAAGTAAAGGGCTCCCTGGTGGGCCAGTGCCAGCCCAGGCTTGGGCCATGAGGGTCAGCCCATCCAGCCTAGGCATGGGCCCCAGTGCTCTGGAACCCTCCATGGCCCTCATAGGCTGTCAAGCAATGCCCAGGTGCTCCAGCTGGGGACACAAACCCCCTTCCCTAAGTTCTTCTCCCTGGCTCCCATCACCAACTTCTACAGCACCCAGAGAACCCCGTAAACAAAACCCCAACGGGCTTCAGAGTGGCGAGAGCACATGCACATGGAGGGTGGTCCAGGAAGGCCATGGGAGGGTGGGGCTGCCAGCCACAGTCCCCTCCTTGGAGCCAGGCAACTCTTTTGTGTCCACACCACACCTTCACGGTCTGTAGGGATGGGGACGGGCGGGCAGTGCGCCATCCCTCCGCTGCGAGGCTGCCTCCATGAGATGACACGGGCCCTGACTCCAGAGTTCTCGTGTGCTCCTGGGGGAAAGAAGGTGAGTATCCCTGACTCTTCCACAGCCTCCGAAGCCGCCCCAGAAGGATGCCAGGCTGAGCCCGGGTACAGCTTCAAGTGTACCAGGACTGAACGACGCTGCCCGGTCTCTCCTCCCTGAGCTTCTAATCAAAATGCCACAGTGGGGACAGGGCTGGGCTTCCTGTCCTTGGAACCAGCTCCCAACTCCCTGATGCCACGAGATTGGAGTTCCAGGGAGCACCAGTGTGTCGGGTCGTGCTCTGGATGATGGCTTGCAGGTGCTGGCCTCTGGTCCTGGAGAGCAGGGAGCCACGCCACTGCCGGCTGCACCCCACAACTCTTGCTTTCTACAGAGCAACCAAAGCCCATAAAACCGTCACTCTTAAACAAGCCCAGTCCAGACACATCAGCTGGAGGCAACAATGACAAGACCTGCAATAGGTAACGACTTCGCCCACGTTGCTCTGTCTCAACCCAGCTCTCAGAAGTGGGTTCCATTACTGTGCCACGGATGAGAAACTGAGGCAAGGCAAGGTTGGTTCCCACAGATGCAAACCTCAGGTTCCTTTCTGGCTTCCTGGTGCCTTACAGCTGCACAATGTGTGGGGCTCGGATGAGGCTGGGCCGTGTGGGGTGGCCCCACTGAGGCAGCCAGGGCCCACCAGCCATGGACAGGGTTGACAGAGGCTAAAAGCCCTGCTGTCCCAGAGCTGATCGGGATGCTGACAAAACAGAGGGACCAGTGTGGACCTGGGCCACGTGGGGGCCTGCGTCTTAGAGCCCATCTCCTCACTGGTTATTGGCGAGTCCCGTCTTGCCGCCCTCCTGTGCCGTCAGGATGGACAGCGAGCTAGCTAGAGGAGACGTACAGCTCTGTGCACAGGTAAGGGGCCACTCTTCCACAGCAAGCTGCTTCCCTCAGCAGACTTCCTGAGGGTTGTGCAAGCCTGAGCATCACTGTCAGCTAGGCCATGAGTCGACCCCAGCTTCGCTTGCTCCCGGGGGGCCTGCAGCCGCTAGGACACAACTCCCTACGGCCTGGGCACAGCCCTGTGGTACCTCCTGCCGCCTCCTCCCTTCCCACTTGTGTCTCCTTCTCACCGAATACACCAGCGAATGCTGCCAACCTGCGGCCCAGGCTCCCCTTGCCAGCCCCTCCTCTGGCCAAGCTGCTTTTGCTGCTGCAGAGGAACAGGCGCTGGGCGTGTCCTCCCAGGCCACTGGCGCCTTGCTGGAGCACACTGATCAGGAACCAGCAGCAAGGGGGAAGACTTCTCACCGTCGCTTTGGTTGCTCTGCTTCTATTTAAAATCCACTTGATGCGTTTTCAGTTACTCTTGACAAAGTTTATTCAAGATGCTAAATAAATATGAAAAGAAAAAATTAAATCATACCAAAAGGCACAGTAATAAAATTGCCTTTGACACAATAATAAAACTGAAAGTCCTCTGGTTCTGGTGCGTTTCCTACAGGCCAGGAGCCTGGACAGCTGCTGTAGCAAAGAGCACACCAAACTCCATACAACAGCATGACGACTTCAGCCCTTAACGCCATGTCTAAGCCAGCTTACATATGCCTCTAATGTTTTCATCAGCCAGGAGGAAAGTGCCGCTCAGGAAGGCTCCTCACCCCAGGTCTCTGAACACCGTAAACCTCGGTGTCATCGGCAGCGGTCTCAACTTCCAACACAAAAGCACTTCTTCAGGCCAAGGCACCTGCCACACTTGTCAGCACCTTTTCCAGCAGCTTCTGCCCCAGCAGGGCAATGTTTCCACCATCCAGAGCCGCTAGCTGGGGCTGTCCACACACGGGGAGGCAGCTCACGGCTGGGAACGTGGCTACACGAGGCCCTCAGGCTCACCCCTGGCTGCAGTGGACAGAAGTGGCCCAAAAGGGGTCAATCCCCAGGGGCAACAGGCCTGCCGAAGAGGCAGGGAGGCCAACCTGCTGCGGAGGCCTCCACACGCCTGACTGCTGAGCTGTGGCCAAGGTGGTCCCCGTGGTGACCTGCACACGAAGTCACACCAGCTCTGCCAATGAGATGACACTTGACATTCCTGAGGCAGGGCCCAAAGGCGCATCCACTGTCATTTCACATTGTATGAGAGGTTGCTGGGCAGACCACTAAGGCAAGGAAAGAAGTAAAAAGCACACGAATCTCAAAAGGGGACGCTGAAGTGTCTGTGTCCACAGGAGGTGTGGCTTCCTATGTAAAACACTTCACTGAGTCACCAAAACACAGCATCAAAACTAGTGATCAAGCTAAGTAAAGTTGCATTGCACAGATGAGTATTTTAAAAATTAGATGTTTAAATAACTGGTGATTGAAATGAAGAACAATGCCATTTATAACAGGACGAAAATGTAAAATATTTAGGAACAAATCTTACAATATACGCATCAGCCCTGCATACTGTGAAAAACTGTTGAAAACATTTGAGTAGATCTATGTTAAGGGAGAGATATATTCAGTATTCACAGATCGAAAGGGGCCATGTTGTCAAAATGTTCACGCTCTCCAAATTGATCTATAGATTCAATGCAACCCAATTAAAACCTTACAGGCCTTCTGTAGAAAATGACAAGCTGATTCTAAAATTCATGTGGAAATGCAGGGAAGCAGAATACCAAGCAACTGCAGCCTGTACCTCAATATCGTTTACTCAAATCAGCAACCCAGGAGGCTGAGGCAGGGGGAGCGCAAGTTTGAGGCCAGACTGGGCAACTTAGCAAGACCTTGTCTCAAAATGAAAAATAAAAAGGGCTGGGAGACTTGTCTAGCATGTCCGAGGTCCTGGATTGAATCCTTAGTACCAGAAAAAAAAAAAAGTGAATAATGTATGACCATTATGGATCACCAAACAGCAAGTAAGGATCATTAATACAAAGTGGATCATGCTTCTAAATGTAAAACTTAAACCCATGGAACTTCTGGGAAAAAAATCTTTATGACCTTGGGTTTGGAAAATATGACACCAAAAGCAGAATCCACTAAAGAAAAAATAAGTTTTACTTTAAAACTAAGAATTCTGCTCTTTGAACAGAAAGAGCAATGCTGGAGGCATCACAAAACCTGATTTCAAAATATACTACTGACCATGGTAACAAAAACAGCATGGCGCTGGCATAACACAGGCACGTAGACCTACAGAACAGAACAGAAGACACAGAGGCAAACCCACGCGGCTATAGCCAACTGATTCTTAACAAAGGAGCCAAAAACACATGCTGAAGAAAGAAAAGACAGCCCTTCAGCAAATAGTGCTGGGAAATCTGGATATCCATATGTAGAGATCTCTAGCTCTCACCCTGCACAAATGTCAACTCAAAATGGATCAAAGCCTAAATGTAAGACCCAAAACTTTGAAACTGCTAGAAGAAAACCTAGGGGAGATACTTCAAGACATAGGCATAGGCAGCAACTTCCCAAACAGGACTCCAGCGGCTCTGGAAATGATAAAGCAACAAGTGGGACTGCACCAAATTAAAAGCTTCTGCACAGCCGGGTGTAGTAGCACACGCTTGTAATCCCAGTACTTGGGAGGCTGAGACAGGAGTATTGCAGGTTCACCGTCAGCCTCAGCTACTTAGTGAGTCCCTCCGCAACTTAGTGAGACCCTGTTTCAAAATAAAAAATAAAATAGGGCTGGGGTGAGCTTGCAGGTAGAATGCCCCTGGGTTCAATCCCCAGTACCTTAAAAAAAAAAAAAAAAAAAAAAAAAACCCCCCCCCCCATTCTCCACAGAAAAGAAAAAAAAAAAAAAAAAAAAAAAAAAAAAAAAAAAAAAAAAAGCTTCTGCACATTCTGCACAGCAAAGGAAGCAATCAACAGAGTAGGAGACAGCCTACAGAATGCACAAAGTCTTTGCCAGCTACCCCTCTGACAGAGGATTAGTATCAGAATATATAAAGAACCCAAAAAACTTAACATCAAAGAAACAACCCAGGCAAAACATGGGCAAAAGAAATGAACAGACATGGCTCCACTCTTCGGAATATACTTGGAGGAATTAAAGTTAGCATTATATTATATTATTATATATTATATTATATTATATTATTATTATACTATTCAGGTCTATACCATAACCTGCATCTCCAAGTCTATTATGGCACAATTCTCAATCGCTAAGTTATGTAATCAACCTAGGTGACTTCTCATGGATGAATGGATAAAGGAAATGTAGTATACATATACAATAGAGTATTATGCAGCCGTAAAGAACAAAAATCGTACCATTTGCAGGTAAATTAATGGAACTGGAGAAACAGAGAGGTTTACAGGTTTCCCTCATGTATGGAATCTAAGGGAAAAGACATGAAAGTAGCAGGGAGACTATTAGGGAAGAGGAAGGGGATGGGGAGGGTGGCATGATCCATGTATGTATCTGCATGCACAAATATGCTACAGTAAAACTCACTACTTTGTTTGTACTAATTAAAAAAAAAGAATTCTGCTCTTTGAAAGATATTTTGTGTGTGTGTGTGTGTGTGTGTGTGTGTGTGTGTGTGTGTGTGTTCCTGGGGATTAAACCTAGAGGCATTCTACCTTCAAGCTACAGCCCCAGCCTGCTTTTATTTCTTATTTAGAAACAGGATCTCGCCAGGTTGATGAGAGTCTCACTACTTGCTGAGGCTGTCCTCTAACCTGTGATCTTCCTGTTTCAGTCTCCCAAGTATTGGGATTACAGGCATGCGCGACCATACCTGGCAGAAGGACAATTTTAACTGAATGAAAAGGCAGGCCACAGACTGGGAATAAATATTTGCAAATTACACATCTGATAAGGGACTTGTATCCAAAATACTTAGAGAATATTTGAAGCTCAATACAAACAACAATTGGAAAAACAAATATCCCAAGCTAAAAGAAACAAGCAAGCCTTAGACACTACCAAAGGAGGTATTTGGATGGCAACTACACATTAAGATTTGCCCGAAAATTATTAGCTGTTAGGGAAAGCCAAATTTAAACAATGAGATGCCCCTATAATCCTACTAGAATGTCTAAAATTTTTAAAAAACTGACCACGGCTACTGTCAGAGGGGACATGGAGCAACTGAAACTCTCAGATGCTGTTAGTGGGAATGCAAAATGGTACAGCCACTTTGGAATACAGTTTGGTGACTCGTTTACTGATTCAATCATTCTGCATTCAATCATTTTGTAAAGAAAGATACAAGCATATCTGCATACAATAATGTGTACGCAAATGTTCACAGCAGATTTATAATAATAAAAAGCAGAAAAAAGCCAAATGTCTATCAAGAGGTGAATGATAAGTAAATTGTGGCATATTTATGCAACAGAATAATTACCTGAGAAGTATTGGTCATGCAACAACAGAATTAATGCAATTTTAAAAACTCAAAAATTTTAGGCTTAGTGAACCAGAAATTAATTCTAGTTCATAAATACACTGAGTAAAGGAAACCAAAGAAGCATACATACCGTATAATAAAATTCTAGAAAAGCAAAATAATCAACAGTGACAGAAGAAAGCTGATTGGTAACTTTGTCCAAGGATTGAGACTCGTGTTGGGCAGCCGCCAGTCACAAAGGGGACAGGGAAGTGTTTTGGATAACAGGTATTTTCTTTAACAGGACTATGACAGGTTTGCAGGTACATACTTAAGTCACAGATACGTCAAAATCTAACTCATGGTGCAGTGTACTGTTATTTCCATTGTAAGTCAAGAAAGCTGGTGAAAAAACAAAAAGCAAATGTGATTGTATAGTTGAGGTTTTTTTGTTTTTGTTTGTTTGGGTACTGGGGATTGAACCCAGGAGCATTCTACCTCTGAGCTAAACCCCCAGCCCTATTCTGTTTTTATTATGAAACAGGGTTTCACTGATTTGATGAGAGTCTCACTACTTGCTGAAGCTGTCCTCAAACCTGCAATCCTCCTGTCTCAGCCTCCCAAGTAGTGGGATTACAGGTGTGTGCTACCACGCCTGGCTTTTGTTTTTTCATTTTGAAACAGGGTCTTCCTAGTTTGCTGAGAGTCTCACTGTTGCTGAGGCTGTCCTTTAACCTGTGATTCTCCTATCATAGCCTCCAAATTAGTGGGATTACAGGCATGTGCCACCGTGCCTGGCCGGCATCTTTTAAGATAAAACGAGTACAATGCACAAGTATTGAATGCATAAGAGAAGGGTGGTCTAGTTACCTTGGAACCATCGCTCGGGGATGTCAGAGGTAGGGACAAGCAGAGCTTCCATTTCTCTTCAGATGCATCATCTCACCTGCCCCACCTGTCATCCACTTATCCCTGGAAGGGGCAGCTGCCACTCTGAGTGTCGTGTCCAGTCTGGTCATCCACACAGAAAGGCCATTGTCCTGGCTCTGAAGTCCTGCTCCTGGAGAAGCTGACTTGTCCACCTGGCCACTGCTATCTCAGGCATATAATACTGCTGACACCTCTTTCCAGTTGCAGAGAGTGAGAGGAAGGAGCCAGAGGGAAGATAAACCCTTCCAGGGCACACGCCCAGGGACCCACCTCCTCTGACTAGGACGCACCGCCCAGTAGTCCATTCAGTTTCCAGTGGATTGACCCATTTGATGGCCAGAGTCCTCAGGATTCAGTCATTACCTAAAAGCCCCACCTCTGAACCTTGCTGCATTGGGGACCATGCTTTTGACACACACTCTTGCTCTTGGGAAACATTCCAGACCCAAACCCTGACAGAAAGAGAGTGAGGTCCAAGGTAAAAGGAAGCCAGGGGCCTGGGAGACTCCATCCAGTTGGGGCCATGCTAGCACCTGAGCCCAGGGGCCACACCCAAGTGCCCCAAAGAAACACACAGAAACCAGAGAAGCTCACTATCAGGCCAATCAGAGAGCTGAGGACTCGGTGGGCTCTATAACTCTCTTCTCCAAAACCCCACAAACATGCAAACAAAAACGGAATAGTTTATAGGAGTTCATACATTCTTGGCATCTACCCAGGGCCCCTCGTTTAGAACCTGAGGAGACGACAGGGGAGCACAGAACACTGCATGGCTCACAGAGGGCCACTCACTAATGCCCACCCATAGGCTTAAACCAGTGCTCTAAGAGAGGGCGGGAAAGTCCACAAGGCGAGCATTTTTTACAAGCTCCTGGTGTCTTGGGAAGTCCTGGTGTTTGCATCACCAGAGCCTTTCCTGGGAGTGCCTGGATATGTTCAGACACAGGCGAGGATTCTATTTTTAATCCTCTTTGAAGATCATTCCCATGGACATTCATCTCTCTGAAATTAACATATCCATGCTCGTGAACTCCACCTTCAAACCAATGACCTCAGAGAATTCCACAGTTGACAGTTCATTCTCCCAAGCGTCTGTGTGGAGCTCACCTGAAGAACGATGAGCTATTTAGGGTTGGGGATGGCTCGCCATCCCTCTGCATCACCATTTGGGGGTGGATTTCAAGAGCAGGATTCTCCAGCCTGGCCAGGCACGGCAGGCTCCCTTTGGTTTGTGTGTGATTTTTGCAAAGTCTGAAATGAGAGAAAGTTTTGGTCTCTGAGAACAAGCACAATGTTGCTTTCCACCTAAGTATCTACAGGGTTTGAATGTCCTCCTTGTGTTCCCAAAGACTACAAAAGGAAATAACATAATCTCACTCCCTGGGCACCAACGGGATTGGGCGTGACCTCAGTTTATCTTTTCTTTGGTAGATTTTAAATCTTCAGAAAATGTGCTCAAGAATGAAGAATTCAAAGAGCACGCGTTTTCAGTTTTGGTGGGGTGGGGGCGATGGAAGAGGTTTTAAGTCTCACAAGGTAACTGGATGGCGGTCCAATGGTACCTGGTCCAGTGGGGTCAGTCCCGCTCATCCTTTCACTGGCTCCCAGGAAAGGACCGCCACCGCCACCGCCACCGCACTGCCTCTCCTTTTCTAGGACGCGCGAGCGGGACGGGTCGGCGGCGTGCAGACGTTCCGGATGACCTGCTTTCCCGAGTCTCGGAGGAGCGCGCCGCCCGCCCGCCCGCCCGCGCGCCCGAGGCCCAGGCCGGAGCTCCGGGCCGCCCCGCCCCGCCCCGCGACCGCGCGCCCCCGCCCACACGGCCGCGAGCGCCCGAGCTTCGCCGCCGCGGGGATGTGACCTTCAGCGCCGCGGGACGGGATGACCCGAGCCTCTGCCCAGCGGCGCCCGCGGCTCGCCACGGCCTCCCGGGCGCTCTGACCGCGCGCTCCCGGCCCGGCCCGGCCCGGCCCGCCATGCCGCCACCGCCCGGGCCCGCCGCCGCCCTGGGCACCGCGCTGCTGCTGCTGCTGCTGGTCTCCGAGTCCGCGCACAGTGAGTACCGGCAGGCCCCCGCCGCCGCTGCCGCGAGCCCCGGAGCCCTCCGCATCCCGCGCCCCGGCCCCCACGGCATCCCTGGGCCCCGGCACCGGAACGTCCGTGGCCCTTTGCCCGGCTCCCGCATCGTGGCCCCCGGAACCTTGCTGCATCCCGTGCCCCCGGTCCCCACGGCATCCCTGGTCCTCCGCCCGGGGACATCCCGCCGCCTTTGGCCCCCGCGGCATCCCTGGCCCCCGGCCCGGGGCATCTCCTGGCCCCGCGGCATCCCGCCCCCTGTGGCACCCTGGTCCCCGCGGCATCCCGGCCCCTGGCGGCCCTGGCCCTGCAGCTCCCCGCGGCCCGGAGGCCGGGACGCAGGTTGACGGCGCGCCTCTCTCCGCAGCGGTGCTGCTGCGGGCGCGCGAGGCCGCGCAGTTCCTGCGGCCCAGGCAGCGCCGCGCCTACCAGGTCTTCGAGGAGGCCAAGCAGGGCCACCTGGAGCGCGAGTGCGTGGAGGAGCTGTGCAGCAAGGAGGAGGCCCGGGAGGTGTTCGAAAACGACCCCGAGACGGTGAGGAGGGCCGGGGTCTGGGCTAGCGCGCTGGGGCACTGCCCGGGGGCCCCGCGGTGCGGGCTTCACCCGGTGTGCCGAGGGGACCTGGGACCTGTGGACCCCGACTCCTCTTCCCCACCCGGCCAGCCCCCTTGGGCACCACGTGCTGGACACACCCCAGAACTGGCAGAGGCAGTTCCCGGTGAGGGCTGGAGGCACTCGGCCTTCTCATACCCTTTTTCCCCTTGGAGAGGGCAGGTCGAGGCATGTCCTGGACCGGGGTCCTGTGGAGGCCCTGCAGCAGCCCTTGAGGAGAGCACTTTGTAGGAAATGTTCCAAATGGGATGCTACCCTCCCACTGATGGGATGAAATGAGGAGTCAGTTTGCAAAGTGTTAAAAACCCCAAACACTTCCTCCCCACCCCCCCACCCCCAGCTGGATTAGAGGTGAGGGGTGGGGCTGTTCTTGGTCCTCCTCCAGAGCATGGAGGGTTTTCCTGAAAGAGGAATTGAAAGACTCAGGCTGGAATTGCTTGCAGCAGCAAGTCCAAAAACACGATCAAGGAATTGTGCACAGAGCACAGTGGAGGGGGCGCTCGGAGAACTGCTGCAAGAGCTGGCCCAGGACGCACTCGTGTTCCCACTGTCCTTGGGGAAGCAGGCAGCCCAGGAGTGGACAGCAGTCTCTGCAGGAGGGGGCAGGACACTAGGAGCCTGCCCTGGGCAGGACCTGGGGGCCCCAAGGCAAATGGCTTGGAGATGCTATGGCCAGCCAGTCATGGGACAGCGCCAAGTCAGGGTGATGTCACAGCTGAGGTTTGGATTCTGCTGGAATTTTTATTTAAAGAATTCTTCCAGGATAAAATAAATATCGCATACCATAAAGGTTGGATCTGTGTGACCCACATGGGCCTTTTATATTTTGCTGTGTTTCTGATCCATTGACTGGACAGTCCCTCTCAGGTCCGCTTTCCTCTGGAAACAGCGATAGGACTATTGAAAGCTGTTGTGGCTGCTTTGTTACAGCTCCAAGCCACTGAGCTCCAAAAGGACTTGGGACTCCTTCCCACAGACCGTGGCGCCGCTCCCTCCGATGGGCCGGGGCTCTCCCCCAAGGTTACCCTGAGCATCAAAGGCAGCACAGCCCTCCTTGCCCTTGAGGAGCAGCTTGCTGCCCTTCTTCTAACCTCGCTGTGTCCCTGGTGTTTTGATGAGCCCTGGAGTCAGTGATTCCTGGCGCTGGCAGGGGCCTCTCTGGTCAGGGCAGGTTCCAGTGCCCAGCCACCTGGCCATGGGAGTATGTGGCTGGTGCAATGCCGTCCAACCCCATCCTCACCTGGAGTGTTCCGCCCCACTGAGGCTGTGGGACAAGGCTTGTGGTGACAAGAGCTGAGAGCAGCCAGGCCACCGCCCAGCAGAGGAGCCCGGCCCCTCCGCAGCCCTGCTTGCCAGG
The DNA here is from genome assembly GCA_004027655.1 of Graphiurus murinus. Taxonomy (NCBI): domain Eukaryota; kingdom Metazoa; phylum Chordata; class Mammalia; order Rodentia; family Gliridae; genus Graphiurus; species Graphiurus murinus. Next base: position 32,603 of record PVLC010008767.1, on the reverse strand, counting down.
ACTGACAGGCCCGAGCTGGCCCCTCCTGGCTGCCCGGACACACCAGCTGCTCTTCCCAGAGTCAGGCCGCTGTGGTTTTAATTGCTTTTATGTTTTAGTTATAACTTTGTTTACAAGGGTGCAAAACAAAGACACAGAATAAGTACTCCGGACCCCACTGCTTTAAACAACCTCTGTCCTTTGGTGTGAAGATCTGTTGTTGTTTTCGTTTTGAGGGGGGGGGTACTGGGGATTGAACTCAGGAGCATTCTACCTTCAAGCTACCCCCCGCCCTTTTTATTTATTTTTATTTTGAAACAGGGTCTCGCTAAGTTGCTGAGGGTCTCATTAAGTTGCTAAAGCTGGCCTTAGACATGAGATCCTCCTGTCTCAGCCTCCCAAGTGCTGAGATTACAGTCATGCACCACTAAGCCAGACAGTGGGAAAGCTTTGCATTTCCCATCTCTGTTTGTAAGTAGGACAGGAGGGCCTTTCCCTGTGACTCCTGTCACAGTCTGGCCTTATCAGGAGTCCACAGACTCCCATTCCCAACAGAGCCATCTGTGATTTTCCAGGATTCCACCCGCCTTTCCAGCCCCATATCCAAATACAAATGCCTAAGTTCCCCAGCATTGGTCAGCTTCCTGGTCAGGCCACCTGCCTGAGCCCCTGGCTGGCCGCCCCTGGAATTGCATCCCCTGGTTTCTGCCTGTGCCTGGCCTCTGCGTGGAGCCCTCTGAATGTGGCCACTGCGCCCTTTCTGTTTCCTCCAGGGGGTGTGGGATACAGGGACACACTGGCCTGAGTTCAGGCCAGGCTGGGCTCTGGCAGCCTGAGTGCCCACCTCTAGGGGTCCTTGCTTCCCCCATCCTGCTTCACACCTCCGGGAGAACTAAGGCCAGGGGACAGGAGGTCTCCAGACAGCAGGGCAGCCCAGGCCCCAGAGGAAGAAAGATGTTTGGAGAGGCGGAGCTGTGACCTTACCTGGGACTCCTCCGCATCAGAAAGCTGGGGCTCTCCCCAAGGAATGTTAATTCCACTCTCCTGGCTTTATCTCTTGTTTTTTGAATGAGTCTGACAGGTGGTCCAGGTAAGGGGTGTGGCCTGGGTATGTAAGAATGTATGGCTGTGGTGTGAGTGCCTCTAGCCAGACCCTGCAGACCAGAATCCCCCGGATGCTTGTGGGAAGTCAGAGCTAGGCCCTCCTTGGGGACTAAGCGCGCCTGCCCCTCCCTGCCTGCGCTGGATTTGGGGTTCTGGAGGCTTACAGCTTGTCCTGTCCCCTGCTTTTGAGCCACACACATCTGCTTGTCTCCGGCTCCCTTCCCTTGGCAGGGAAGCCAACTGCTTCCCTTCAGACCCTTGAGAGGTAAGGAGCTTGGCTCTGTCCCCCAGCTGGGGGACCTGGCAGCAGGAGCCAGGCTCTGTGCTCCGTGTGTGGGAGCAGCCCAAGCTCTTCCTGCCGGGTCTCAGAGCACCAAGCAGGGGTTCTCCCTACACGCCTGGCCTTCAGCATTCCTCCCTTCTGTGTGAGGCAGGTTCTCACACAGCCTCAGCTGAGAAGCCGGCTCCCTCCCGTGCCTTTCCTGCACCTCCGCCCTCATTCCTGGGCAGGGAGGGGTGTGTCCCTGTGTGACCAGCCCGGCTTCTAATATCTAATCGCACAGACGTCTCCTATCGCTTTCTCTTTCATGCTGTTGCTCTCTTCCTGGCATTTCACCTCTCTGTGGAGGGGTTCCCTGTCCAGAGCTGCTCATTCAGAGCCCACAGGCAGTCCTGCTGCCGCGTTCTCTGCCAAATGGCTGCCCGGTCCTTAGCACTATCGCTCCAGAGGCCTCTTATTAAATCCCGCTTCCGGAGGACGGGTCAAGAGGCTGATTTCAGCTGGAGCTGCTGCCCAGCCCAGGCCCTTGGATCCCTGCCTGGAGGGGGAGAGCAGCTGGGCTCCTGATTAGGGCTTGTTTCATCTGAGATACAACGTTCACGTTCACGGGCTGGTGGCCCTACAGGTTCAGCCTGTGAGGACACACCCGGCTTAGCTGGGGCTCAGGAGCTCCCCTCCCGCCTTCCTTGCCTGGCCGCTGCTGGTAGGTTTTGAGGTATGGGCAGTTTTAAAAGCCTGAATTCATCTGGCCTTGTGTGAGCTGTGTCTACGCTCAGAGGAAGCCCTCAGCTCCCCTCAGGACAGTCACCGTAGGGCAGGGCCCAGTTGTTGGGGTGACCTAAAGGGGGGTCACAGCTGGAGGAGAGAGGGACCCTCAGAGACCAGGCATGCAGGTGCCAGCTGGGGAGGGGAGGTCTGAGGTGAGATGCCCACCCCACCCTGCGTGGACAGCGGCCTCAGCAAGTCCACCGACAGAGCCGCACACAGCATGCACAGCACACACACACGTGCACAGCCCCATGCTCCTCCTCATGGGCCATTCCACTCCCCAGCATCCTGCCCGAGGCCAAAGCCTTCCCCCAGAGCCCTTTGCCCCTGTAGGCCTCAAGGGTGGTCCCTCTCTCCAGAGCTGGCTCCACAGCCCCAGGCCTCAGACAGGCTGGGCAAAGGGGCCTCCTCCCAGGGTCCCTGGAAAGTTTTTGGAGGGCCTCAAGCTCCTCCTTGTGCCTTATCTGCATAGGCACCCATCCCAGGCCTAGACACCTGTGGGCCCGGGCCCTTCCAGCACCTTCTGTAGAATCACACCAAAGCACCAGGCCTCAATGACACTTGTCCTGGCCAGGGCTTAGCATCTGCGACGTTCCAAAACGTCCAGCAGCCCCCCTCACTTCCTTGAGGGAAGCGGGCAGGGATGGCTTCTCTCCTGAGAGTCTAAAGACTGGCTCTGAGGTCAGAGCTGAGACCAGGGCGTTTACCCCAAGCCCTGACAGGTCTGTCCGGGAGTCCCTTGTTCTCAGGTCAAGCAGCTTCTGTGCTGCAGCACTGTCATTGGGTTCAGGCTCTGTGTTAGAAATCCTCTGTGCTCATCAGCCGCCATGGTATTCAGTGATTTTATTGTAGACGTGGTGTGCAGGCCTCGTAAAGCTTCACCCTGGTGGAGTAAAAAGTGCATTTTAAAAGGTTTTACGGAGCCGGTAGTGGAAGAAACGGAAGCTGAGCGCATCATCACTTCTTATCTCCCTCTGGACAAAGGGACCAGACAAAGGGCTTTGGCTGCCTGGCACCGAGCAGAAGCCTGGCGTTCAGGAGACGGGGACACGTGCCGGGCCTACTTGGGGTCATCCTCATTTTCTTGGATTTTCTGAGGGCTGGTCGCCTCCCAGTGGGTGTCCGTGATTCTGAAACATGAAAACACTTCCCTTCATCTGTCGCCAAACCTGCCAGGGACCCCGTTCTGTGAGAACCTCCTCTCAAGACTGTCTTCCCTGGAAGTGCAGGCCCTGGGGACTCTGGCCACAGCTCCTACCTCCGCTGCCCCAGGATGCCCTCCTGCTGCCCACTGTGCCTCTGTGAGATCGGTGGGCAGCAGGACCACTGCTCCCCTGCAGAGCCAGTGCAGTTCTCTTTTAGGATTATCAGCCAGCTGCACCTGCAGAAGCTGAAGGCCACCCGGGCAGTTGGACATTCTTGTCCCTGTTCGGATGGCCGGCTGCCCAGGTGCTCTCAGGAGGCCGCCCTGGGGGCACAGGCTGTGGACTTTGATGCAGGATTGTTTCCAATTCCCACAGTTTCTCCCTTCTCGCTCTGTGGGAATAATAAGGTAGTGCTTGTAGGCAGGTGACCTGACATCCACTTCAAAACTGACGGGAACACCGTCAAAGATAAGATAAGAGATAAGACTGTACTTTGGAAAGCCTGGGCTTCACAGGTGCCTGGACAGTCTCAGGGCATATCTGAGGGGGAGGAATGTCCTGACCCTGACCCCACATGTGTCAGGTCAGGGGTTTTGTCCTTATGACCACTCCACACGGAGACTGTGGTCCTGGCCCCTATTTCAGGGGTGTGGAGAACAGCTCTGAGCTGTGAAGCATGTGTTGGGGCCACAATTTGTCCAACTGTCAGCTGCAGGTCTCCACGGCATTCCCCGTGCTCAGCCTGTGAGGGTGACCCATGAGCGTGAGTGGGAGCCCAGGCCCCGTCGTGACAGCCCCTCATCCTGCAGGCGGTGGGTGGGTTGGGGACAGTCTAGTGAACTTGTGTGGCCCTCAAGGAGTCCTCAAGGCAGAGCCTGCCCACCCGAGGACCACCAAGGGCAGCTGAGCCGATTCACTGCAGGGGAGTCCTAGTGCATCTCAGTCTCACCAGTGTGGCAGCTGGCAGCGCAGGGCCGTGTCCCTGACGACTTCACAGGGCAGATGATTCAGCCTGGCGCGCACGGGCACCCCACAGGCATGGCGCTGGCACGGAGCACTGGCTGGGCACCCAGCACTGGTGGCGTGAGCTGGCATCAGCTTCATGTCTCTTGCCCTGGTTGTCTTCAGCAAGCCAGCTGGGTGGGACCCAGTCCAGGCAGGAGGGCCCTGCTCCACCGTAGGAGGAGGTACCACTGGAAAGGGTGCCCTGCACTCCCTGGCCAGGGCCTCCTGGAGGCCTTTGAGTTGAGCCCTCGGGTGCTGCCACTGACCCTCCAAGGGGACTGTCCCTGAAAGCCCCACAGAGCAGCCCATCATGGCCACGTAGCCACGCAGCTCATCTTGGCCCCCAAGAGGCATGCAAACCTCCTTTTATACGCCAGGAACAAACAAGAATGTTGCAATAGCTCCTGTCCCGGAATCGTAGAGTGCAGTGTGGGCCAGAGTCCCTGGCACCCTGCTCTGGCTTTGGAGTGCTGAGGCCCAGGAGTCCATGGGGGGTGTCCACGTCAGCTGCGAAGGGCATCGCTGGACACCCAGCCCCAAGCCCACCTGTTTGCTGAGGTGACTGGCAGCTCCCGGGGTCAGTGTGGGTCCACATCGAGGCCCTCAACCCCTGGAGTAGCCACCTGGCCACCGTCTGGAGCCCTTCCCCCGCTGCTTCCCCCTCAGCCCCGTGCTCCCTTGGCATTTTATTTTTCTGTTTTGTATGATCAAAACGTATATGCCTTTCGTTTTGCCCAGAGGCACGGAGACCTGCGAGGGAGCATTTTGGTGCCTGCCGTTCCCCCCGGTGCTGGGGGGTCCTCCTGTCACCTCCCTCTTCCTCCATCTCCATCTCCGTCTCCCTCAGAGGAGCTGCTGTCCTGCCTCAGCAGGCAGTGCTTCTCTGTCCCTACCCCCGCCACGGGCCAGTGGCCACAGCCTGGACCTTCTCCCCATGGGCTCTCTTGCCATTGTTGCTTCTGTCACTGACCACGGTCACTTCCTTCACACCGATGGCTGCACAGCCTCCTACTAGGGCTGTCTTTGCCCATTTACTCGGCCAAGTAGCTGAGCACAGCCTCTGTCCACTGTGGGGAGCCCCACCCCTTGGACCCCCACTCCCGCCCTGAGAGGTCGCAGCCTCCCTCCCCGAGGGCCAGCACTGAGAGCCACAGGAAGCCGTCAGGCCTTCTATCCAAGGCCATGTCCAAGTCTGTGTCACAGGCTTCCATGAAGACAGTAAATCACTGCAGACTTAACAGCTTGAAACGCCACATTTACTGTTTCAGGGCTCTGGGATCACAAGTGTAGAGTGGGTCTCCTGGGGATACAGGCTCAGTATCTGCCCGACTGGGTCTGGGTCCGGGAATCCCATTATCAGCTTGTTCCATGCAGTGCTACAGCTCCCAGCCCCAGGGCCGGCGGGCCTCGCAGGTCCCCTGTGCTGCCGTCCCGCTGGCCTCCCTCTGCCTCCGAGGGCCTCATGACCCAGGACCGCCTGTCTCCAGGCTGGCTGGCCAGCAGCCCAGCGCCCCGGCCAGCTCACACATGGCTCCAGCCCTCGAGTCTGTTCCAGCAAGTCGTGCAGAGAATCAAGCTCCCATCGCCACCCTCGTCCAGCTCTCCTCATGCTGTCCCTCACACACTGGCCCACACGCACGGCTCTAGGTCACACCAGAGTCAAGTGGCTGAGGACTGCAGTCTCTAACATGGGGAGGCCTTTGAGCAGAGGCCCCTGCAAGGCTGGCCCCCAGAGAAGCCACGGGCATCAGAAGCACTTGGAGGAAGAGGAAGAGCAAGAGCAAGAGCAAGTCAACATATAGTGATGACCGGTGCTTCCAATTCTCTCTGGAAGCTGAGCTATCCCACATGACTGTCACTGTCCCCAGCGTCCCCGCGGCTCAGGCCCCTGCCACTGTCAGGGGTTCCAATGAGGTGTGGGGCATGGGGTGCCTGCTATAGAGTCGTACCTGCAGGACCCTGCCTAGCCGGCATGACCTGGCTCCTGCAGCTTGTGCTGCAGAATAGCCTTGAGGAAGGACCAGGGCCATCCTCGCCATCTCTGGGCACAGTGTCTTTGCCAGGTGGGCTCACTGTCCCAGTCTGCCTCCCTCCCGAGGTGGCCCCACTGTGCTCTGGGCTGGAAGAGCCCTCAGAAGTGCAGGTGCGGGCAGTGGAGTCGGCGCCTGTGTTCTGTGCAGCATGAAGCAGGCAGTGGGAGAAGCTTAGGATGTGAATTTGGGGGAAGAAAGGACAGAAGGCTTAGTAGGGCCCACGCTGGAGGAATGTGAGTGGAGCCAAGGGTGTTGTGTGCAGCAGCCAGCGGCTACACATTCCCGCTGTCAGGTGGGGTCTGTGAGGCCTGCTGAGATAGCAGGAGTCCTCATCTCAAGCCCCGAGCAACGACAGCCCAGCAGGGGCAATTCACCTTGAGCATTTGGTGGAAGTTGATTTAGCCAGACAAGGTCACGGTCAAAGCATTAGTGAGTTCTTCTAGCCATTTTCTACAAACATCTTAGTTCCGACGGCAACCATATTCTCGATGGCTCAGGTGTTGTAAAGGTTTTGGAAACAAAACATAGGGCTGTTAGTTACTAAAGTGATTTAGTAAAGAGAATTCTTCGTGCACCGTCAAAAAGATTGCCACTGCTTCTGTTGTAAGGTAGGGTGCTTCTGATCGTGTGTGGGTCTGGAGAGGGGTCCACGCCCCGAAGATGGCATGGAGCTGGCACTGGTTGGTGTTGGCCGCCATTTTCCACACCATTGCTTCTGGTTCTCAGCACTATGCTGGGCCAGCCTTTGTGGAGCCCGTCTTTGAGTCAGAAGACAGGATGGTTGGGACTGGAGGCCGCATCCAGCAACTCTGTCCACCTTGGCCAGGCAGAGGCCTTGCTGGGCCCTGAAGGCCAAGCAGACAGAGGAGTCCTGTTCACAACCAGGTGAGGCAGGCTGGCAGCTTGGCCCGCTCTGGGCCAGCTGAGTTTTCCATCTTGGTAACGTGAGGCTGGCGGTCAGCTCGGCATGCTTTGGGCCCAGCTGAGTTTAGATCTTGGTATGAGAGGCTGGTGGTCAGCTCGGCATACTTTGGGCCCAGCTGAGCTTGGGTCTTGGTAATGCATACCTTGGATTTTGTCCTCTTCTGTGGGTTCTGACCATTTTTAGGTGACTCTTCCCTCAAGCCAATTTTGCTCTGAAAACCATCACACCCACTGGGTAGATGAGGGCCCAGAAGAGGCCCAGATGATGCCTTGGGGTACTGCTGGATTCCTGGAGCGGGCATGAGGAAGTTGGCCTACCTTCTGAACCAGGCTTTGTCCAGGGAGAGGGAACGGGGTAGCTTGCCAAAATCCCTAGGTCATTTTGGAGCTGAATCTCAGAATCACCCCCCATGGGTATAGATGCCTGGTGGGGGGCTGGGTGTGGTCCAGTCCTCCAGGCCAGCCTGGAAGGCATCTTCCAGACTCCCCCACCAACGGCCACTGACAGAAACACCAGCTTGTCCTCACCTTGCTCTGCTGCAGAGGAGTAGGAGTCTAAAACATCCAATCTTACTAGAACTTTCCAGATGCCTGAGCGTGATTTCTTGGACTGTCCGCAGCTGTTGAGCCCCCTGAGCCCACTCAGCCGTCCTCACAGCTCTTTCAACAGAAGCAGAGGTGTGGAGCCAGGCCAGTCTGAAGGCAGCGGGTGAGCTGTAGAGAGGTTCCTCAGGAAGCCCTAGCTGAGGATAGGCCAGCCCTGGAGTCTGTGACTGTGGCTGATGAAGTCCCCAGCTGGCCGCTGCGCTGGCAGGATGGGGCAGGTGGCGCTAGTGGCCCCGTGTGGGCCTCGGAAGTGTACATTCAGAGACAAAAGGAGCCCCCCATGCAGCCTCCCCGCCTCATCCAGCAGATTGGCTATACAACACAGTGAGCTAACAGACATAAAAAGTCCGGCTCTGGGGACCCCGTGTGGTTGGGACCCACACTCGGTTTCTGCTCGGAACGCTGTCACCTTTTAAGTGCACCTTTCCCCAGAGAGGCTTTTAACGGCACTTTCTAAGTAGCTATGGCAGTACTGCTTTGCTTGTTCCTGAAAGTAATCAGACAGGCGTGCTAGACACTTTGTAGAGTCACCGTGCAGAAGCTGGGTCAGCAGACGCCTCCTGCTTCCTCTCCTCCTGCTGTCTTCCTTCCTGGCAGGGGTGTCTGGGCCAGCTGCGGTTCAGAGAGCAGCCTGGGAGATCCTGTCTCCCTCAACACAGCCCCACCACAGCCTGCTTCTCCCTCTGGAGGTTTGACCAGCCAGAGATCTACAGTGTTTTCTCAGAGCCTCCCACTGTGCCAGTAAACTTGCCTTTCTTTTCTCTTTCCGCAGGAATACTTTTATCCACGATACCTGGGTAAGTCCCAATCGCTCCTTCACCTCACTTGTGAGAAGGCCTTTGGTGGGAATCCTATCACCAAGTCGGTCCTGGGGGCAAGACTGTGAGCTTGGAACTGCCCGGAACATGTGGTCAAAAGCACAAGCTTGTTTATAATAATTTTACTCTGTGTTGGCCAAACCTCAGTGCAGTGCCTTTATTTGCAGATTTCTCTGCTCTGAGTCCAGGCTCCACCCACTGTTTGGAGGTATGAGTGATTGAGTGTCCTCAAACATACCAGTCTCGAGAAATTATTGAGGACCCCAGGAGTTTTGTTCACGTGGGCTGTGCTTGTTGACATTTGCCATGTTATTAATTAAAACTGAGAACATTGAGAAATGTTTTTGTTTAGTTTGAAGGGCAGGAATGCACAAGCAAACCCTCTTTGCCACTAGAGCAGGGGATGGGGGCATTTGAGATGAGCTCTGGAAAACCCACCATGCCCTTGGGAGAGAAAGAGAAAAAGTAAAATGGCAGCCAAGTCCCAGGGGACAGTAGCTTTGACCCCACGTGCTCCCCAGCCCTAACCCTCTGAGAACTACTCACCTCACTATTTTTAAGTTCTTCAGATGCATGTTGCTTGTAAGGAGGGAGATGTATTCCTGGGTCTTTTGCACATAGGAAACCCATTGGCCTATGTCCTCTTCAAGGCACCTGCTCTGAGACTGTCTGACCACAAGCAAAGGGGACGGTGACCAGCCCTGAAAAGCCCTCAGGCTGCCTCGCTCCAGAACCTGCTGGTTTTGAGCCCCGAGGCAGAGGGTGAAAGCTAAGCCCCCACGGCACCCCCTCGGCCCCTGTGCTGTCCACGCCAGTGTCTGCATGCCTGAGCGAGCAGAAAGACACTGCTGGGGACCAGATGAGTGGCTGGACCACTCCATACCACTACACAGCAATCCCTGGACACATGTCCCCCACCCCACGCCCCCGTTGTCCAGCTGTGTCCAGCACATCGGCAGCCTCTCCTGGGCAGGTGGACATTCAGATTAAGGACTGTGCTTCCAAATGGGTCAGCTTGTCACTGACGCCTCTGGCTGCAGTCGGAAAGCTCCCTGAATGTTACAGCATTCTGTGGGGTGGGAGGATCTGCCGGAGCATTTCAGGCAGCTCCAGCACCCGCTGGCTCTGGGTGCAGGGGCTCAGCCATGCAGGGCACTTTCCTGTGTTTTGTACAAACAAAGGCCAACCACCTGGTGGGACACAGGACCCCAGCACCCAGGGGAAGTGGTGTGTCCCCAGAGTAACCATCGGCCATGGCGCTGGCCCTGGCTCCATCTCCTAGGGGATGAGTGACATCACTGTCCATTTCTCTCTTGCAGAGTGCATCAGCAAATATGGATCTCCGTACACCAAAAGCCCTGATTTTGTCACATGCGTTCAGAGTAAGTGTCTCCTCCTGTCTTGCTGGAAGCTCCGTGAGTCGGCAGGTGTGGGCCTGGAGGTGGCGTGGGGGAGGGTGGGGGAACTTCTGCCAAGGCAGGGAGCTGCAGGGCCTCCCAGGCTATTCCCTCCACACCAAGCCTTAACATGAGTCAATTCTGTTTCTCTAAAATGGTCAATAAATGCACGTGGCACAAAGGGTCAGCATTTTGCAAGGGCGCAAAGTGAAAGTGTGTTCCCACCTCTGAGATGTCTGGTCAGAGGCCACCGCAGTCACCAGTGACGAGCGCTGTTGGCCCAGGAAGTGTTCACGGGGAGTTTCTCCATTTTGCACACCTGACAGTACACATGTTGCATGTCAGATTGGCAGCTGTCTGTAAGTTTGTTTAGCCTTTGTGTGTTGACTGACTTGCAGGTCACTTCCAGTGTCTATTGTCACGAACAAAACTCTAGGATCCCGTGTGTGCTGGGTGCCTCTTGCCCTCTCAGCTTACCCTTGCATGTCTGTTCTTCATTTTGAAAACCTCAGCCTCCTCTGACTCCAGTGTTCCTTTCTGCTTGGGAGAGCTTTCGCTTTTGTCACTGGAGATTTCTCCAGATTGTTCTTGTACTTCCCTCATTAAGTTTTTTTCTGGCTCTCTTCTTGTTGTAGCAAGCAGGGTCATTTCATTCATTATATCCTCCATTAATTCTTTCTTGCTTGTGTATCTGGAAGTTACTGATTTCTGCATATCAGTTTTTGTTTATTCATGGCATCGAGTCCCTTGGGATGTTCCCAACTGCCGTGACACTTTCTGGATGGGACTTGAGACTGCTCCCATAGGTGGCAGGCAGCCTGGAAGGCAGAACAAGATTGGGGCTCCTGGAGTATGTCCTTGAGCTGGTTAGGAGATAACCCTAATGCAGCTGCTGGCCCCAGATAGGTTAAGCACAGATTCTAGCTGCTCCATCTGCGCTGGTGCTAAAGCTTTGGCGAAGCCCCCACACCCGACGCGCCCCGCTGCCGGCTGCAGCCTGCCGCGTGGCCCCATGAGCGTCAAAGTGCCCGGGCACCCTGCAGAACTGCCTGGGCAAATCCACTCACCCTGGGGAGCAGCCAGGCAGCCACGCTCTGCTCACCAGTTCCTTCTTCCACTTTTCCAGAATGTGCCAACCTGATTTAACAGGATTTTCCTGGGCGCCTGCCCAGGGTCAAATGTCAACCTTGGCCTTTCCTTTTGTCCTGGAGATAAACTTCCAAAGGGAGAGTAATAACTTGGGTGATGGTGGGACAGATGTGTGACGACTCCCTCAGGGTAGACTTCTTAAAGGGTGGCTGTGGTATTCTAGGAAAACTCAAGGCCAAGTTAGCTAGCTCTTCCTGCTAAATTACTGGTGTATACTCCAGAAATAACTTTAACTCTTTATTTTTATTTTTTTTTAATTTATTTTTTTTTGCGGTACTGGGGATTGAACTCAGGGGCATTCTACCTCCGAGCTATACCCCCAGCCCTATTTTTTTTTATTCTTTATTTTGAAACCGAGTCTCATTAAGTTGCGGAGTGCCTCACTAGGTAGCTGAGGCTGGCTGCGAACCCGGATCCTCCAGTCTCAGCCTCCCGAATGCTGGGATTACAAGCGTGCGCCACCACGCCCGGCTCTTTTTTTTTTTTTTTAATTTTATTGGTGCGTTGTAATCATATATCTTTGTGAGGTACAAGCTGCTAGAGGCATACATGCATGCAGGCCTCAGTTAACCCTTCCCCAATTCCCACCCTATTCCCTCTCACCTCTCCCCTTCTCATGATCAGTTTAGTGATGGATTTTGATATGTTTGTGAATATATATCATGCGCCTTAGGGTGTTTCCCCCTCCCCACCCCATCACCTTCAGATAGATGAAAAATATGGAACGCTTCACGAATTTGCCTGTCATGCTTGTGCAGGGGCCATGCTAATCTTCGCTGTATCATTCCAATTTTAGTATATGTGCTGCCGAAGCGAGCACTAACTTTAACTCTTTAGCCAAGTATTCAAGTGGAAATGCATATCATGTCCCCAGCTTCCCTCCCATGGGGGGTCCTTCAAGGCCCTGACAGCCTCCCGCCTCCCAGGACTTCACAAGGAGGCAGACACGTCCCTCACCACTCTGGGCCTGGGCTTGGCCTCCCCCTTCGCATCCCAGAGTGCGCTGTGGACAGCGGTCTCTGAGCACAGCTAGGGGACGACACCTGTGAGGGAGCCTGGGCCAGCTTCCGACAGGTTTCTTTGGCTCACAGCGGCTGAGGACGATGAGGAACCCCGACCCCATCGTCATTTCCCTGAACTCTGACTGCTGGACCCAGCCCTGCGTGCTTAAGGACAAGAAGCATTTATAGTGACCAGCCAAAGACCAAGCAAGCGCCTCAAAATTACTCCAAGACTTGCAAGTGATTTGCTGGCTGCAGTGTATGCAAACCTGGCAGCCTTTGAGGCGTACGGTGGATAGACCACAAGGAAGGCAGCTCCAGCATTGTGGAGCTTCTCAGAGAAGCCTGGACTTGCTGGCGGGGCCTCTGGTCAGCTTGGTGCCCACACCTGCTGGCAGGGCAGAGGCTGAGTCTGCACTGACCCCAGACCTTGGATGGCTGAAGAAATGCAGCTTTACAGTCCCCAGGCCTGCTGCCCACTCACTCGCCCCCTCCTGCAGCCCTCCCCACACTTGCAGGCCAGGCGGGGGCTGGCTTTGTCCACTGCTCAGGTGTGAGGGTCAGGAGACCGAAGCTGACTGGAAGCTCAGTCTTCTAAGAGGGAGTGATCACTGGTGTAAGAGCCGGGCCCACACCCTCTACTGAGCCCACAGTGTCAGGCCCTGGATAGAGCAGGTTTATGCGCCAAAAAAGAAGAAGCAGGGGGCTTCAAGGAATAAGATGTTTAGGGCTGGGGGTGTTGCTCAGTGGTTAGCATGTGCCTAGCATGTACAAAGCCAGAGGCATCTGGACCCCAGACCCTGTGACTGATTGGAGCAGAGCCAGCAGGGGCCAGAATGGGAACCCAAGGCACCTGCCATGTTCTGCGTCTCCTCCAGGACTACCCAGAACCGTCACCTCACCAGCCGTGCACAGACAGGAGCCCTTGCAGTCAGGCAGGCTGCAGATCCTGGGCCACACACGCGTCTCAGAGAGTAGAGTGTGGGGCCTCCCTGCCCTGGGTCATGCCGCATCTGCCAACAGTCGTGAAAGGACTCTTTGAGCCCTGGACGTAATAATAGCTCTTTCTGCCGGCGTCTCCAACCTTAGGACTCGGCACTCACACGCTAGAGCTGGTCTGCCTGTGAGAGGCGTGCTCCGGACTCCGCCCGAAACTCAGCTGTGTGGGGAGGTCCCTGAGGCAGCTGCGCTGGGACTTCTTGAACCACAGGCCCTCAATCCTCGGGCTGAAGTTGGGGGGCACTCCTGCTCCCTGCGCCTTGGCCTGAAGCCGTCCCAACAAGATACCCTAGATGCCAGGGGCAGGGTGGTTCCTGGAAGACCTTCCTGCCCCCACTGGGGCCCCACCCTGGGGAGTCTGGCGGCCTGGGCAGGGTTGGCTTCAACCTGGAAGCCCTGGGGTTGTTCAGGACTCCAAGCCTGCTCCCTGGGAGGTCCCAGCCCTGAGCATGGCCGCCCAGTACTCCTACACCCTCGGCCCCTCCCCACTTGGCTGGGTGCAGGCAGCTGCTCCCTCCCTTTTGGATCGGGGTTTTCCTGGAACTGGGCTCAGGGCCTGGCGGGCTCCTGGCACCTGCTGCAGCCCTGAGACAGAGGGAGGCCCTGCCCCCTACATGCCGCCTCAGTGCCCCCCAGCGCTCCGCTGGGGCCCGACCTGAGCCCTGGCTGCCCCAGCTGTGTGGGGCTTCGGGACAGCTCAGGACAATTTTTTTTTTGATGTCCCTCCCCTCAGACTTGCCTGACCAGTGCACCCCCAACCCTTGTGACAAGGAGGGGACTCGAGTGTGCCAGGACCTCATGGGCAACTTCTTCTGCCAGTGCAGAGACGGCTGGGGTGGCCGGCGCTGCGACAAAGGTGAGACCCGGCCTTGGGGTGGGCTGCGGGTCCTGACTGAGCCCCCAGCGACAGTGTGCGCCTTCCACCTGCTCTGACCTCCGGGGGCCGAGCCAGTCAGCATCCCTCCCGGGACTCTTCCTCCAGGCGGGCTGCTATCCTGCATGAGGACCCGGGATGCTCCAGCCCTGAGCTCTTTCCCAGAGAGACCTGGGGAGTGGGGTGGCTCCTCTGCGAACAGGGCTGGAGTTCAGGAGCCCCCACCCGGGCCTCGGTCCCTGACTAATGAGATTTCCACCCCGACTCACTGGAGGGCCATGGTGCGGCCTCAGGAAAGAATTGGGGTAGAGACAGGGGGCTGGCCAAGCTCTTAGCTCAGGCAGAGCCCCTCGGCCCAGGCTGGCCCCTCGGAGGTCTGGGGTGGGTCCGTTCCGGGTGCTGTGCCCTGGCCAGGCTGGGTGGTGTCCATCCTCAGGCACTGACTGGCGGGTCCCTTTCGGTCTCCTACGTTCTCTTGCCCTGGGAGCTGAGCCTCTAGTTGTCGCCGCCAGCTGCTGCTCGGGCCTCCCACCGTCCACCGCCTGGCTGGAGAAGGGCCCGGAAGAGTGGCCGTGGTGTTCAGAGTGCCGGCAGGTGTGCGGGCTCCAGGGTCCCCTCACTTTGTCCTTGTGTCCAGATGTGAACGAGTGTGATCAGCAGGACGGGGGCTGCAGCCAAGTTTGCCACAACACACCGGGCAGCTTCCACTGCAGCTGCCACAGCGGCTTCGAGCTCACCCCCGACAGCAGGACCTGCCAAGGTGAGGCCCGACCAGGCCCCCCGAGCTCCCACTCCTCTCCCCGCCCCTCCCCTTCTCCTTCCTGGTCCCCCAGCTCAGGAGGGGACGGGCTGATGAGGCTGTGCTCGCAGTCCTGCCTGGCAGAGGGAGGTGGCCCCTGCACTTTAGAAGCAGGTTGAGGACTCTGCAGCCTGCCCAGCGTGGGGTGATTGCTCCAGCAGACCCTGGGCTTCACGTCACCTGCAGACTTCTGTGTCTTCCTTATCTCCATCCTCCTATCCCACCAGCCCCAGCAACCCCTGCAGCCACCCCAGGCTGATCTTGCCGGCTTTTCTTGCAGATATAGACGAGTGCAGAGACCCAGGCACCTGCGGGGAGGCACGCTGCAAGAACCTGCCAGGCTCCTACTCCTGCCTCTGTGATGAGGGCTATGCCTACAGCACCCAGGAGAAGGCCTGCAGAGGTACCCAGCGGGCCCCAGTGCATCTCCTTTCCATTCCCAAACCCAGAAATACTCATCAGTCCCTGCCTGAGCTGTGGCGTCCTCTGGCACAGCCTCTGGTGCAGTGCTGCAGGAAGCCTCTGTAAACACACTGGGTGGAGAAAGGCCGGGATGCCTCCCAGCAGGAGTCTGCACCTGCAATTAAGCTGACTGCACTGAGGCCCACCCCGTCCCTGCCCCACAGTGCTTCCGACACTGCCCACACACACCTGCACACATACACATATCCTCACATGCAAGTGCACACACAAGCACACAAATGCACATGCACAAACTTCTGTGCACACTCACACATATACATGCGCTCCCAAGCATGTTTGTACACATACAGATAGAAATGTGCACACACCACACCTCACACACTCCCATGTGGGCACATGAAGAACTGGTGCATACACGCATGAGTGCATTGTGCACACACAGATGCCTGCACATGCATGTGTGCAGCCTTGTACATGCAAATGCCCATGTGTTCACGAGAACACACTTGCACGCAAATACATGCATACATGTGAACACAGACATGCACACATGATGCACACTCATACACATGTGTACACACCTGCACGTGTGCACACGTGTGCTGCTGTGCACACAGGGATACCCACGTGTGCATGTGTGCACAAGATGTACATACTCATATACATGTGTCCGCAGCCACACACAAATGTGCCTGTGAACACACCTGCACACATGCACGTATGTGCACATGGACACATGTGCAAATGCACATGTTCACACACTGAAGTACATACTCTGCATCCTCCAGGTGACAGCAGATGCAGAGCAGAGGCCCTGTGCTCCTGAGCCAGCTTGGGCTCCTTCCCAACCCCAGAGTATGCCTGCTGGGGGAGTGGGAGAGCCTGGTCCTGTGAAGTGTTCCTCATGCGGAGACCCAACATACTCTGTCCTTTCTGGTAGCCATGAGTGAGCCCCGGCCCTACTGGGCTGCTGAGGAGTCCCTCAGGGCCCTCCATCTCCAGAGGCCTGACTGCACAGTCCAGGCGGAGACCTGCCCTCGACCAGCCTTGCAGGATGGGCTGGTTCTGCTTGGTCCAAGTAGCTTCCTCAGATGTCTGTAGCATTTTGTGTCCCCTGCCCCCCCTCGAGGGACGGCTGGGAGGAGCGGGCAGGGCTGCCGTCACAGCTCTGGCTTGGGGAGATGCTTGGGGACTCGCACCGTCCTGAGCGCGTGCCTCGTGGTGGTCGGGCGTGATCTGGAGCTGCCCCACGCCCACGCACCCCTTTGCCGGCAGATGTGGACGAGTGCCGGCAGGCACCCTGCGAGCAAACCTGTGTCAACTCCCCAGGCAGCTACACCTGCCACTGCAACGGGCGCGGAGGCCTCAAGCTGTCCCCGGACATGAACACTTGTGAGGTGGGTGACCCAGGCGCCTGGCTGGGCCTCATCCACACCCTGAGGGCGTCACCAAGCTGGGCATGGGACCCTCCACTCCCTGTGGGCTTGGGAGAAAGCTTCCAGGGCTGGGCTTTGGCTGGCGGTGTAGGAGCCCCAGGGCCACGTGTGCAGGTCCTGTGCTGTGGAAGGTGTATGTTCATGCCAACGAAACCCCGTGGCAACTCCCCAGGCACGTGGCCTTGCCGGTGTGACTATGGGGCGTGCACAGTCGCACAGCTTCTGCCTCTGCCATGGCAGAGCGAGCACCGTGGCTCCACCATGTGGATGGGCGCCCGGCACCCTGCAGGGCGTCCAGCGGCGGCACTTGCCACCACTTCACTAGGGCCCTGGTCCAGGCCGGACCTACATGGATTACAGCGAGTGTTTTCTAAGAAGCCATGGCAGCACCCTTCAGATAAGCCAGCCGCTGCCATGCTTTTGCAGATGGCAGTCCTGTTGGCAGTCTGAGCCTGCGGTCCTGGGCATCCTGCTTGCTCTGCCTCAGCATGGCGCCTTGTAGATCCCTGTCCCGAGTCTGCAGCGGGGGGTCCAGCCCCTGCACGGCCCGGGCCCCACCATCTGGGCCCACTGTCCTGTATGGGCAGAGCAGGTCCGGCTAGGGGATCGCCCT
Organism: Graphiurus murinus; assembly: GCA_004027655.1. Classification (NCBI taxonomy): domain Eukaryota; kingdom Metazoa; phylum Chordata; class Mammalia; order Rodentia; family Gliridae; genus Graphiurus; species Graphiurus murinus. The sequence continues at coordinate 15,250 of PVLC010008767.1, read as the reverse complement.
ACCTTCTTTGGCTCCGTCTTCCCTGGGGCACGGGGGAAGCTACAGCATAGAACAGGGAATGTTCTGGAACATGAGTCTTCAAGGCTTCCTTGTTCGTTATATAATATTATATGCATAATTAGTTTTTGTGATTCTCTACACTCTTTTGTGAGTTTGAAGTATTTCATTTCAAAATAAAAGCAAATGAGACTCCATGGGAAGGAGGCAAAGTACCGCAGAACCGCATTGTACGTGGTCAACTGGCCACATGGAACCTGGCCCCTGGCCCAGAGGTGCGGGCATGGCGTCAGGCAGCCACAGGCCCTGGGGTTTCGGGAGCCCGCAGGGCATGGAGGAAGGGTGGGCTGGCCGAGGGTCTGAGGACTTGCCCTGCACAGAGGGCCTGGGGGTTGAGGTGTGGGCTTGGTGTCCCCTCCCGACACGCCCTCCCGCCCTGCGGCAGGACATCCTGCCCTGCGTATCCTTCAGCGTGGCCAAGAGCATGAAGTCCTTATACCTGGGCCGCATGTTCAGCGGGACGCCGGTGATCAGACTGCGCTTCAAGAGGCTGCAGCCCACCAGGTGAGATGGCGTCCTCGGCCTGCGGTCCTGAGCGTGGAGCCCACAGCCCATCACCCTGCCCGGGGCTGGCGGCCCGTCACCTGCCCCACAAACCACTCTTGTCGTGTTTCTTGGTCTGTCTGCAGGCTGGTGGCTGAGTTTGACTTCCGGACCTTTGACCCCGAAGGGGTCCTCTTCTTTGCGGGAGGTCATTTAGAGGGCACCTGGGTCGTGCTTGGGCTGCGGGCCGGCCGGCTGGAGCTGCAGCTGCACTACAACGGTGTCGGCCGGGTCACCAGCAGCGGGCCGGTCATCAATCACGGCGTTTGGCAGACGGTGAGTTGGTTGCTGGGCTCCCCCAAGCTGGGCCAGCTTTGACTCGGTATTTCACCGTGGACAGGGCTCTGGGCCTGGCACCACGGCCAGGGACAGGACCCCTGCCCCTTTAGTTTACACCCAGGCTCAGCGTAGAGCTAGGCTGTGGCCTCACCTCAGCACCCGGCTGACCTGGCTCCTCAGGAAAGGACCTTATGCAGGAGCCGAGCCATGGTGGCACCAGTAAAGGGACATGGACAGCTTGGGAAGGGGCAGAGGCCAGGGCTGCTCCACGTCCACGGAGGGTGGCCCAGCTTGAAGCTCGCAGAACCTGGGCTGCCGGCGCCAGGCTGCCCTGCTCATCTCCTGGCCACAGCTGCCCCTCTGCCCTGGACCTTCCTGCCGAAGGTCCGGTGACCCACAGTGGGGCTTCCACACAGAAATGCCCTGGCCCCTGGGCTCCCCACATCCCCAGAGGGTGCAGGCCACCCCCTGGTCAGCAACTGCTCAGCCTTGGACACATGCTCCATATCCTAGACCAAGAGCAAGACCATCTGCAGTAGAACAGGCCTGGGAAGTAAACGTTTGGAAGAGAGACAGAAAGACACTTTTTTCCCCTTAGAAGTGAAGACAAAATGGAAAGTTCCACCCTGGCCTCTGCAGATGGAATCCTGCAGACGTCTGCTGGCATTCCCACCTGCCAAGTAATGTCTTGTCCCCCGTCCCATCCTTAAAGTAGCAGGGTCGCTTGGCAGCGGGAAGGGTGCTCTCAGCAAAGCTACAGATAAATGTATATGAAGAAGGAGGCAGTTTCAGGGTAAACGGCATGACCCCACACAGCCGGAGCCAAGGGATGGGGAGGCCAGCTGCTGACCGGGAGCCATCACTGCCCTGCAGTCCTGCCTGACGCTGTGGCCAGCTCCCAACCCCTAACCCTGCTCAGGAGCAAGCCACTGCTCGGGGCAGCCCACCGGCCCTTTCCTGCAGGTCCCTGCCCAGCCAACCCTACACACACCACATTCTCCTGACCCTGTTCAGACCAAAGTGCCTAAAGTGTGTTTCCACATTAACCAAAAGAGAAGTGAGTGTCCCCCTGGGAGATCAGGAAGATGTCTAGTGCGCAGTCAGAGAGGTTAAAGTTCTTCTGTGTGGAAAGTTTCAGAGGAATTTACTTATTCATTCAGCATTCCGTCCATGCCACACCCTGAATTAACTGTTAAAGATTTAGAAATAAAAAGTATTCTCCTGCCTTCAGCCAGGTGTGCTGAGGGTTAGGACCAAGGGGTGCTACTGCGGGGGAGGGTGGCGATGGCTGGCTGCTCCCTGGGGCCGCTCCCTGGCCAAGTCAAAAAGAGTGGCTCCACGAGAACCCCAGGCTGCGCTGGGTGTGGGCAGAGGAAATTGGCACGGAGAGGGGCGTTACTGTGCGGAGCTGACCGTGGGCCACAGGGAAGGGTGCAGGCCTCAGCCACAGAGGTGAGGGGTTGTTGAGTGGCTATTTGTGGGATCCTGGGATGGCTGTGTCACCACGGGGATCAGACCTGCAGGATGTGACTGCCAGCTGGGACTCTGGCACTGCTGCCCCCCACCCTGTGTCCCGGGCATGCTCATCCTGCCGAGTGGCATCTGGCATGCTGCCCCAGCCTGCTTGGTGGCAGGCCTACAGCGGTGCACAGGGCACCACAGGCTCCCGCTGCCGAGACCAGCCCACTCCCCCGCTGCCCTAGGCGCTGAGAGCTCAGGAGGGGACCCGTCCTCTCGAGGGCCTTGGGGCAGGCAGTCAGAGCTGGAGTCCAGCCAGAGAAGGGGATGGGGACAACAGCCACACAGGGCAAATGCCAGCGGCTGGCTTAGCTTAGCGCAGGGCTGTGGGAGGAGGCAAGTCAAGCGGCCGCAGCTGAGTGCCCTAGGAAGCCAGGTGTGCAGGTCAGGGAGCTGCGCTGCAGGTGGGTCGGGGCCCAAATGGCCGGATTTGCAGCTCCAGTAGGTCTGCGGGCCAGCGGGCCCTGAGCAGGACTCTGAGCAGGCTAGTGAGGCAGTCTGTGGAGGCGTCTGGGCCTGAAACTCAACACAGTGTTCAGTGCAATGTCAGAACTGGGCCCCCAGGCCAGGTACCAGGCAGCCATGTTCCTGGTGGAGGAGCCGGTTAGACAGCAGGTGTGTGCTACAGAGCAGCAGGTGTGAGTTCTGACCTGGCCACACACTGAGAGCTGTGCGCACAGCACCAAGCAGCTCCTCCTGTGAGGAACACACACCCTCCCTCATCAGGATCTGAACCCAGAAAACCAGTCTTCATTCAGATTTCTGGTTTGGTGACAGATCTGTACAGAAAAGCAGGAATCGGTTGCTTTTAAGGAGCGGGACGTGATGGGGGCGTTCAGGGGCCTGTTTCCTGACTTAGTTACGCAGCTCTTGGCTGCATTGACTGCCCACTGCGCTATATGCTTTTCAAGTTTTTCTATGTTTGTGTTATGTTTTGCAACAAGCAGGGTTTAAACATTGAGGCTGCTTTAGGGTTTGTGTTATGTTTTACAACAAGCAGGGTTTAAACATTGAGGCTGCTTTAGGGTTTGATCTGGCTTGTGGCTCAGAGTGTGACTGATCCTGTGGTCCAGAATGTCCCCAGAGGCCACCAAAGTCCTGACCTCCATCCCCAGGGGCCCAGCCCACCAGACACTGAGAACATCTCACTAGGAAGAGGGAGATCAAGTGGCTCTTGTGTGTCCCCCTATGAAAGACGGTCAGATCAGCTCAGAAGTGCCGGGGCCCGAGCACAGCCCCTGGCAGACAGCAGGCCTCAGCCTCTCCTTGGAGCTTGAGCTGCATCAGCCGTGGATTCATCCGTTTTTGTTTTTGTTTTTTTAAACTAGCAAAAGTGGCAAAGGGACCTGTCTACGTAAATCTCCTATAACAAGTTTTTATTTCCCTAAACACATGGACCATGTCTCCCTATCTGCAGAGTCCTCACCTCTGCGCTCACAAGGTGAGCCACAATGGCGGCCTGTGCACCCCCTCCCCAACATAGCGGGGGGCCGCAGCAGTGTAGGCTCCGGGAAGGGTGAGCGTGAGCAGTGAGGCCAGACCTGTGTCCCCGGCTGAGGCCTGGCCTCCCTCGGTTGGGCCTCTTGGCCAGGATGGCAGGCCTGGCCCCTGGGGTGACCCTCCACCTGGGTGCCAGGGGCCCAGCCTTCTGGGTTTGGGCTCCTTGGGGAGGGCACCTCACCAGTCCTCACGGCAGCGGCCTCCCTCAGATCTCCATCGAGGAGCTGGATCGGAATCTGGTGATCAAGGTGAACAAGGATGCCGTCATGAAGATCGCGGTGGCCGGGGACCTCTTCCAGCTGGACAGGGGCCTGTATCACCTGAACCTCACCGTGGGCGGCATCCCCTTCCAGGAGAAGGATCTCGTCCAGCCGGTGAGTACCACCGTTGGCCGTGGAGAACAGAGACCATTGTGCTCAGGGCTGGTGGTGCCAAAGAGGTGCCACCTGCACCAGCTCAGGACCGCCGTGCCCACGTTTGGTGACAAGCCCAGAGGAGGGAAGTAGAGGAGCCAGGCTCAGCGCTTCAGCAGTCGTGAGTCACTGTCTCTCCTTGTGAGGCTTGTGCAAGCTTTCATCTGAGTCAGTAGTAAAAGTGTCCATTATGCAGTGGAGCTAAAACGGTGCAATTATGTTTTTGTTTTAAATAAAAATAATAAAAAACTTTTTGGGCAATTACCAAGAACCCTTGGGGTTGGTGACCCTGCCAGGGTTTCCAGAGGGAGCAAAAGCTGTCATGACAGTAGTGATCACTGTCTAGTCCTGCCTTTCCCTCCCTCCCACAGTGTCTCCAATTCCTGGCTCACTGTCCTCTAGCCCCAGGACCCTTGGTTTGGGGAGTGCACCGTCCACTCCAAGTAGAAAGCAGACGTGGCATCTGGGTAGGCTTGGCACCCAGGGCCGCCAGGGGAGCATCCTGCCACACGCAGCACCATGCCCGGCCCATGCTGCAGGTCTGCAGTTCTTAGAGATGTTTACACTACTCCTGCCTCCCCCGTGTGGCAGAGGGACAGGTGGCCCACACCCTTAGCAAGTGTGTGGCCAGGCTGGAAGTGACACCCCCAGACCCTGGGCCGGATTTCTACTTGTGCTTCTAGGGCCAGGTGAGAGCCGGCACACCTGTCAAGAAGTGTGACTCTCCGCACACCTGTGCAGGCAGGTGGCAGTGCCTGCCTGGTAAGCAGGAGACCAGGTGTGGACAGAGCAGGTGGGCTGCCCTTCATGCAATGTGCATTGTCTTTATCCTGCATGGAAATAGCTATTAGGAGCCCATTTTGTCGCAAAGATCCTTTCTGTGAAGGACCACCACAGACAGGGTTTACCTGGTGTTGCCATAGACTTCCACAGGTTGAGCCAAGGGGAACCTGCCCAGGGTCAGGGTGGACCAGGTGTGTGGCCTCTCCTCCCCTCGTCTGGAATCGTGGTGCCCTGGCTTAAAGACTTACCTGTCTTTCCAGATCAACCCCCGGCTGGATGGCTGCATGAGGAGCTGGAACTGGCTGAACGGCGAAGACAGCACCATCCAAGAGACAGTGAAATCAAACACAAAGATGCAATGTTTCTCCGTGACAGAGAAAGGGTCCTTCTTCCCGGGGAGCGGATTTGCCTTCTACAGCTACAGCTACAGTAGGTCTCACCCTCCTGCGGGGACAGCTGTCTGTGGTGGGCTTCTGGCTGACACCCCCCACAGGCCCAGCACTTGCAGTGGGTCGGCAAGACCCAGCTCCCAGTGTGGCCGCCTGATCCCACTGTTCTGAGTTAGCCAGGGAGGAAGAATTGGGGAGACGGGTGTGATGGCCAAATGGGCAGGCTGGGAAGGTGCAGGAGGGCCCTTGGCAGAAAGTGCGGAGACGGGAGGAGCTTGGACAGTCGAGGTGGATGGAGAAGCCTGGAGCACACCAGCCCTTGTTCTCTCACGACTGCAGGATGGAGGGTGTCTGAGATGGCACTGTGGCTGCCCCAGACTTCCAGAGCAGGAGGGTGGTGGTATAGGCAAAGGTGGGCAGGGCTGGCCCCGCACCCTCGGGCCCCATGGTCAGTGCCCAGGCACTGACTCAGCCCAAGAGAGTGCGAGCAGAGTCAGGTCCATGCCCTGTGGAAGGGAGGGAGGGAGGTGCCACCATACAGATGGTGTGTGTTGGGACTGGGCGTGGTGGTGCTAGAGTCTAAGTCCATCCGCTGTTGATACTGAAGCCAGGCAGGGCCCGGGATGGCTGGGAAGCAGAGGGCTGGGCCAGAGGCTGCCACCCCAGCACATAAAGAGCAGAGCCCATGATTTCTTAGAACGCAGCAGCCGCGTGGGATGGGTTGGAGCTCATAGACCTCAGGGTCCGAGGCAAGGGGCATTGGCGCTCGGTGCAAGGAGAAGGGGCAAGGATGGGCGTCCTGGGAGCCTCGCTGGCCATAGGGTGAGGGCGCCCGCCAGGACGCACAGCAAGGTGAGGGTGTGCCATCTCCTCCTTCACAGTAAACAGTGTGTTTGGTTACTATTTGTTCCAGTCCCTGTGCATTGACTTCAGCTCACTCTTGAGGACTGAGCACTATAGATGCTTGTAGGCATGGGCAGGGGACTGGTACGCGGAGCTCTGGCAGGGAAGGGACACTTGCCCAGTGCAGCTCCCAGCACTTTGGAGCCCTGGGGAAGTCAGAAACTTAAAAGCCAGGAGGGCGGGGGTTTCTTCCTGGGGAATCTGCCCTGGGAGAATAGGACGTGGATAACTGTATCATCTAGACGTGTACATGTGTGAGACTTACACATGTATTGCGTGTAAGTGAGCGATGAGTCTTCTAGAGCTCTCAAATCAGGAGAAAAGGGTTGTGTGTGGTCTGTTGGCACCGTGCCACCCACAGTGTCTGTTTGCACAGTACTCTGAACTCTTGGGCAAACACTCCACCTGCACAATTGCCTGGAGACACCAGCAGGACCCAAGGGTGAGGGCACTTTTCCGCAGGAGGCAGTGCGGAGGCCGGGAGGTGGGCAGTGGCCGCAGTATGTGCCCTGCAGCCCTAGGGCAGCTCTGTGCAGCCTGGAGGTCACTAGAGGGGTGGTAGGAAGTGGGGGCACCTGGCGGGGGGGGGGACTGCCACAGGCATCCTGTACCCACATGCAGGGAGAGTGTGGACCCAGTGCTGGGGTCTTCTGTCTCTTCTGGGCCACACTGACTGTGTGCTGAGTCTACTGGTGGTCCATAAAGGCTCAGCGCTGCCCTGACACCTCCCGCTTGCCTGGTGCCGAGAGCGGGCATCTGACCATCCCTCGCAGGCCTCTGCTTTGTCCAGCTGTCCCTCACTCTCGCCTTTCCGACATGCGTACCGCCTCGTAATGCGCGGCTTTCATCGCAGCACGGACATCCCCGGACGTCGGCACTGAAACGACCTGGGAAATAGAAGTTGTGGCTAGGATCCGCCCTGCCACGGACACCGGAGTGCTGCTGGCGCTGGTGCGCGAGGACCACACCGTGCCCCTCTCTGTGGCCCTGGTCGACTACCACTCCACCAAGAAGCTCAAGAAGCAGGTAGGGCTGCCCTTCTGCCCCTGGGTAGGGCCAGGTACCGTGGGCTGCCCGAGGCTGGGGGTCTGACGCAGCCCCAGTTCTCCACCATGGTCTGGGCACACGAGCCCCTGGGTGGTCACCTCGGCAGGCCTGGGTCTAGACCTGCGGCAGCCTGTATGCCGGGCCACCTTGGCCTTGGCCATGTGCTCTCCTGCACACCTGGCTGCCGTGCTCAGCACAGTGTGAGCAAGGAGGGTTGGCCAGCAAATTCAGATTTCGTTTCCCTCAAAACCAGAACTGCTGATCAGCCCGTGCCCGCCAATGCTCCTTCCCCCGGCGACACAGGGCACAGTCCAGGGCTGCCCCTGGACTTGGCCCTCCTCTGACCCAGTCCCTGCCACACCCGCTGGCACCCCACACAGTCAGCCACATGAGCTGCGGCACCCTACTGCTTCCTCACGGAGGTTAGAAGTCCTCGGAAAAACCTTACTCTCTTGCTCCTTCCAAAGCGGGAGAGAGTAGGTCAAACCAGAGGGCACCTGTCCCGGACCTGCCCGCCCAGCTGCTCACTGGGCAGTGGCAGACTTGTCCTCACTAAGTGAGGCCTCCTGGGGGGCGGGGCCACGTGCCATCTGCTTCCAAACCCAGCACCAGTCTGGGACATAAATAGCTGAAGGTCCCACTCGCAAAGGCCCCAGTCCAGGGAGAGGGGGGCAGAGGGCTAGGAGAGTTTCCACCCAGGTGGGCACCCACGGGTCTGACAGCTGGCCGGTACCCAGCGTGGCTGGCTGGAGTGGCCCAAGCCTCCCATGGCTGCCCAGTGGCTTTGCCCCATCACTGCCAGGCCAACCCCCACTCTACAGTCGAGGAAGGCCACAGGGACACCCTACCCCAGGAAGGAGCCGGTGTGGGGTGCCACGGCCTGTGAGGACCAGAGGAGGCAGGACAGGACTGGCTGGTGTGAGGCTGGCCAGTGAGCCCTGCGTCTCCCGTCACCCACCCCGCTCCCACTGTCCCTGCAGCTGGTGGTTTTGGCAGTCGAGGACGTAGCCCTGGCCCTGATGGAGATCAAGGTGTGCGACGGGCAGGAGCACGTGGTCACCATCACCCTGAAGGAGGGCGAGGCCACCCTGGAGGTGGACGGCACCAAGGGTCAGAGTGAAGTGAGTGCCCCCCAGCTGCAGGAGAGGCTGGCCGTGCTGGAGAGGCACCTCCAGGGCCCCGTGCTCACCTTCGTTGGCGGCCTGCCAGGTAGGGGTCTTCCGGGGGGCGGGCTGCCGGTCACACCGACAGGGGCCACTCATGCCCCACCTCGGGCCTGCGCGGAAGCCGCTGGCTCTGACGGGCCCGGCGTGGGCTTGGGTTTCAAGGATGAGGGGATGGGCAGGTGGCCCTGGCACTTGAGTCAGTTCAGCCGCCTCCCCCTGGTGGAGGAGTCAGCCCCCTCCCCGGCTCCAAGGAGCATCCGCTGAGAGCTGATCAGGCCAAGGCCAGGGGTGCTGAGTCCCGCTGGACATCCGCCATGGTTAGTACTGACAGGGACAGAGTGACCACCGGCCCCTCCCACGCTGACAATCCTGCTGGCTCGTGTAGACCTGGAGTGGGGCCTGGAACGTCCCTGCTGAGAGTGTAGCAGGGAGAGGACCCAGACCTCCCACTCTGCGTGGGTGACAAGCAGCAGGACTTCCGCACAGACACAGATGCCATTCAGTTATAATCAAGGCTTGGAGGAGCATGAAAGCCCGAGCCCCACAGCAGGGGTGACTCATGCAGAGGACAAAGATGACACTCAGTGATAGCCTTGTGTGTACTCAGGGGCGGTCCACCTGAGCCAGAGAGGCAGCTGTCCCATGCCCTCTGCGCCCCTGCATCCCCATGGTGATGCTGGCCAGGGAAGGGTGTCGTTGCAATGTGAGGCTCAGCTCTGCCTGCTAACGGGTGTTTATTCCTCCCCCCCACACCCCGTCCAGATGTGCCGGTGACCTCAGCGCCCGTCACCGCGTTTTACCGCGGCTGCATGACGCTGGAGATCAATCAGAGGCTGGTGGACCTGGACGAGGCCTTGTACAAGCACAGTGACATCACCTCACACTCCTGCCCCCCCATGGAGCAAGCCTCGGCCTAGGCTGCTGCCGCAGGAGACCGCACTCTGGCCTCTGGTGCCTTTCCTCCAGCGGAGGAAGCCGAGGCCCGGACGCCTGGCCCGGGCTCCGTGCTCGGTCCTGGAACACTGAGGCGGGCAGGGCCCCTCTGGCGAGCGCTTTGCCTTTGAGACCTTTCTTTGCCTTGTAATATATCTGTAAATAGTGGGACTGGTGTTGGAGGCCTGAGGCCGCACGCTTGGCTCTCGGCCGAGGTGAGCTGGCTATGCAGGCGCAGGCGTGGGTGCAGGGGGGGCCTACAGCTCACACAAGAGCAGACTTGAAGAAAATAATTCTCTATTATTTTTATTACCACGCGCTTCTTTCTGACTCTTAAGATATGGAAAATAAAATATTTACGGAAGCCTTTTTAACCCTGTGTTGGCCATTCTCGGCACCTTTTGGAATAATGGGCATTGAGGGCAACCGGCTCATGGCTTCCCCAAATTCAACTCGTTTCTGCTTCTTGCAGAACTTTTCCTGATGCCGCCCCTGAGGTCCCAGGGATGCTCACGTGGGTGATGTCAGGGGGCTGGTGCTAGGGCCCCCCGGCTGGCTGCGGGCCTCATTTACTCACTCTTAAGTGAGGACAAACCCTCCAGGCCCTGCTGAAACTGCCCGCCGGCGCTCACAGGGCTGCTGGTACGCCAGGCTTTCCTTGTTCCTCCCGCACAAACCCATTTGCGTCTGGGCCTCACCTGCTCTGTGTGGAGCAGAAAACCCTGCCTCTGCTTCAGGGCTTCGAACAAGCCGAGAGGGCTGCTGCCCAGCAGGAAGCCGGGTCCCAGATGCCTCCTGGCAGGCAGCTCTAAGTCCTTGGGCCTCCGTTTCCTCGTCCATAAATGACATGATGGGGGCGGGGCTGATGTTCTTTGACCCCAGCAGTGTGTAAGCCACCATGAAAGGGCTAGGGTAGTCACACTGTCACAGAAGTGGCCTGGCAAAATACACCCAGAGCCCCGACTCTTTCCCAGGATCCTGGGAGGCCCCTGCCCTGGAGGACGAGGAGGACCACAAGAGACAATGGGAGGCAGGGCCCCCAGAGGGGGAGGGGAAGCCCAGACAAAGCCTGAAGCTCCAGTGGTCGGAGTGGACGCCAGGCAGTCCTGGGCTGCTGACGCTTCCTTCAGAAATGCCCTGCCTGGACGTGTCTCTCACCCAGTCTCATCTAAGGGCTTGTGCACTTCCTGTAGGAAGCGCCCTTTCTCCACCTGACCCATGACCTGTGGCCCCCAAGCCCAGGCCCGGCACTCACCCGGGGACACGGGCGGCTCGGGTGTCTGGCTGGGCAGGCCAGGCAGGCCAGGCTTGAGGCTGTCCAGCTGAGGCAGGAGGAGAGCCTGGTCCAGGGAGGTTCAGCTGTGGACGACTCCCCCACTCGATGGCCGGGAGCCAGTTGAACACAGCTCAGTGAAGCGTGGGAAGCACAGCCCTGCGAGCTCTGGAGACCCGCGCCGCCCTCGTTTGGCCTCAAGCGGCCTCAGGAGCCCGAAGCCTGGGGCGGGGGGGCGGGTGCATCTCCAACCCTGGCACTGCGGCTCCTCTGCCCTTGGTGGTTTCCCCTCGCCTTGGAGACGGCTCTGGAATGCTCTGGTGGAATGCTCTCATGGAGTGTCCTCCCAGCCAGCCATCTCTCTAGAAGGTCAAGAGGCCTAAGCAGCTAGCTTTGGGGCTGGGCCGCTGGACCCACACACGCCCCTCCAGCATTTCCTGCCCGCCGTGGGGAGGTGACAGTGCTGTACTCACTTCTGTGCTCTGGTGTTGCTTGCTCGGGCTTGGTGGGGGCCAGGCTTTAGTTCACCTCCTGCTAAGCACAGCAGGAGCCTGTGCAGGGCCCGACCATGCGGCACACTCTCCTAGTGCCGGGCCTGTGGTCTGCAAGGAGCTGCAGAGGGAGAAGGGAACCTTCTAGGCAATGGAGCAGGGAGGGTGTGCAGGCGGACAGGAGGGGTGTGCAGGTGGGCGCACAGCTGTGTTGCTGATTTTTGTGGTCTGAGCTGACTCCAGAGTTGTCTTTTCTTTCTTTTTTTAAAGTAGAAGCTTTAATTTTTTCAGTTTGTTTTGTTTTGGTTTTGGAGTGTCCTGGAGAAGGCTGTCTTGTACACGTAAGGTCTGTAGAAGCGCCCCCCCCACCCCAGCAGTAGATGCCGCAGCACCCCTCCTTGCCAACACACACACTTTCAATAATAAAAAAATGTCTGCGGACATTGCCAAACATGCCCACTTTAAAGACATTGCCAAACCACTGCTTTAAAGCAAAATATAATTTGACTCCTATCTCCTGTAATGCACAAAATGTATAGGTTATGCATTTAATGTAAAGGAAAGCTTCTCTGACCAGAAGATATTGGGACACACGACAGAGGGCTCGTGTCCAGAATGGATAATGACTTCCTGCAAATCCGCTAGGCAGAGGAACCACCCAAAAGAGACGAGACGGGTTCAAGCCCAGGAGGCCCTGCAGCAAAGGCAATATGGCCGCCCTGCTGTCTGCCCAACAGCACTGTGCCAACTAGGAGGAGGAAACGTAAACTGCGAACACGGAAGAAACACAGAGACACCCGGGTCCCACGACACCAACAGCTCTGTCTCCTAGCACCCTGTCTTGGCGGGTCAGAGCTCTGGGCAGCCCCACCGCCCATAGGGGGAGATCGGCCGGGCCCTCGGCAAGACATGGCCTGTCTGGTCAGGGAGAAAAATCTCAAGAGCCAGTGTGCCCTCAACAAATGCAGGCCCATGCACACCCACATGCAACAGCGGATCGTGGAGCTCACATCCAGGGACAGCCGCATCCCCATCCGCCCACCGGGAGATGTAACTGCAATGGGTCCGGAAGGGGACGACGCACAGGCACAGAACAGATGGACTGCACACACGTCTCACGTGCCTACAGCTGAGCAAAGGAAGCTGGCGCAGAGCACGCCCCTTCGTGACCTTCAAGGAGGCAGAGCAAACTTGCGGAAGCGCCCCAGGGCCAGGGCAAGCGGGCCGGGGCAGGTTCCCATGAGGGGTTCCTGGCCCTGGGGTGCATGGTGGTCACTCTGTGATGGTCACGTCACATCTCTTTTGAGCACTTTTTCTGCATCTGCACTGGGCTTCATAACTTAAAGATTTTGGAAATTGGAGGCGGGGGATAGTTGCACACTAGTTACTGCATAAGCTGCTAATTGAGTGAGGTGGCCCTGGGTACCTGCTCCTCCTCTGGCCACTTGCACAACTCAGGAGAGGGATAGGACGGGACACCCACTCTGTAGGTGATGCTGCTGCTCCTGGAAGCTGAGCTAGCACGGCTGGCTCAGAGACGGGTTAGGCGCCTGTGCGATGGCCACGGGCAGCACTGCCGCGCCCTGTGCATTCACTCTGTTCACACACCACGATCTCTCCAAATGCCGCAGTGCTTGAGCCCTCACAAGGTCACCAGCCACCAGTACCACCTTGCACCAGAACGTGCCTGTGAGGAAACCTCGCACCCGCCCCCATCCCCTACCCCAGACGGTGTCCTGTCCTGTGGACCTGCCGGCTCTGGACATTTCCTATAAATGGAATTGCCATGCACGGCCTCTGTCTGGCTCTCTCTGAGCATGCACCCCCTCGCTGCGGGTGGCAGCTCTTTACCCACTCTGTGGATGGGCCGCCGGTTACCTACCATTTGTCAGCTGTACCTGGCTGATCCCACTTTTTGGCTCTTGTAACTAGCCCTGCTGTACCAACCCCTTTGACAAATGTGGAAACTGAGGCATGGGAGGCTAAGTGTGAGGGTGGAGCCAGGCCTCCGCTGGGCGTCTGGCCAGAGCGCCCTCTGACCACCTTGCCAGCCCCCGTGACTGAGGGGGAGGAGTGCCTGACCTCTTGGCCGTCCTGTTCCACAGGCAGGAGATACAGGTGGAGAGAGGGCTATGACCTCAAGCCCAGATGCCCTGCAGAACGGAATGGGGGACCTGTGCCCTGTCTTCCCTATGGCTCCCTAATGTCCACTCGAACCTAGACAAAGCTTCAGGACATCAGGGGGAGACCACGCGCCCATCCGTCTGCAGGGAGGGGGACCAGCAAGGACCCCACACCGGGAGGGCATGCATTCCCTGGGAGAGGCAGGTCAAGCAGCAAGCCCCTCCAAGGCAAGCCCAGGGAGTCCCATGCCAGCTCTGGGGTTCACCCTGTGCAGCAGGGGCTGCGGAGGCCTCCAGGCCCCATCCCGTCCTCACAGCTGCAAGGCTGTCGGCCATGGTCCACCCAAGCTGCAGGCCAGGCAGGCACCGCAGCCACGGACAGGGGCTGCCCTGGGAACCGGGGTTGTGGGTGGGTGGGTGGAATTGTTCACATTCTTTGAGGCTGGGGTGAGGGATGAAGACATTTTTGTGGGCATGAACAAAATTATTGACCTTGAGTTTAATATTTCTTAACAGCTCTTGGCTCTAGGGAGGATTAAAAGACCAAGCCAGGGAGCACAAATGTTGGGTTTGGACGACGCCGGTGGGAATAGTCTTGGGAACCACGCTGTCCACCCCCCGCACTGCTGGTCTGACCCTGGACAGCAGAGATGGACAAAGCTTCTTCCTTGGGAATTGGGGCCTGGCTAGCCTGGGGGCGCTGGGACGTTGCTCTGGTGGGCAGAGGCTCCGAACCCAGATCTGCAGTTCAGCTCCACTGCTCTGAGGAGACCCTGGGGAGGCCAACATGATAGAACACCAGGGAACACAGACACAGGAACACTGGGAGAGCCGAGAATGGAGAGCTCGGGGCCACCAGCCTGAGGATTGTGCTGAGGCTCTGGAGGTGTAGCAAGACGGTCAGGGTCAACACCAAGAGCAAAGCAGGAGGACAAAGGGATTTCCAAGCCCATAGGATTTCACAGTGTGTCTAAGAGCTCTGTTTCAGCCAATGGAATTGTTTTTGCTAAGTTTGCTGATTTTTTTTTTTTCTCTTGGTACTGGAGACTGAAGCCAAGGGTGTTCTACCTCTGAGCTACATGCCCTTTTTATTTTTTTATTTAGAAACAGGGTCTCACTAGGTTGCTGAGAGTCTTGCTATGTTGCTAAGGCTATACTTTAGCCTGTGATCCTCCTATCTCAGCCTCCCAAGTACTGAGAATACAGACATGTGCCACCATGCCTAGCTAGTTTGCTAATTCTTAACATCTGGCCAACACAAGTCAAATAAGTCAGCAAAACTGGTGACTGACCATGGGACCTAAATCCCAAAAGGAAGAAAGTATTGACGATGGGGTCACACTGAAGCCTCTGAACTTCAACCTGCAAAGAACTATTGAGGCCAAAGAGGAGGCCGAGACCATATTCCCGGAGGTTGTGGTGAGGCTGAGGCCTCGTTCTCAGAGGCATAAAGAGGCTGAGGCTGGGGTCCATTTCCTGGGGGTTACAGGGAGCTGGGAGGTCACAGGGAGTTCGGGCCAGGATCCTGAAGGTCACAAGGATCTTAGACCTGGTCTCTGGAGGTCATGGGAAATTCAGTCCCAGGTTCCTGGGGGTTTCAAAGACCTGAGGCTTGGTCCCTGGGGGTCACAGGACCTGAGGCTTGGTTCCTTGGAGTTGTGGGGATCTGAGGCTTAGTTCCTGGGGGTCAAGGGGATCTGAGACTGCTTTGAGCCCCAGGTCAAATGGCACCCCAGAGAGATCATGACCACATTCTCCTGGGAGACAGGCTGGTGAGGCAGAATTTAACAAAACGACTATAAGAAATAGGGATGAAGCCGGGCATGGTGGCA
>PVLC010008766.1:0-43454 GCA_004027655.1 Graphiurus murinus | reverse complement strand
ACAGCATGTGCCACCATGCCCAACTGGTGGCCTACTTTTTTTTTGGTGGTGGTGGTACTGGGGATTGAACCCAGGCACATTCTACCTCTAAGCTACATTCCCAGCCGTTTTTATTTGTTTTGAAACAGGGCCTCCCTTGGTTGCTGAGAGTCTCACTACATTGCTGAGGCTGTCCTCAAACCTGCAATCCTCGCTTCAGCCTCCCAAGTACTGGGATTACAGCATGTGCCACCATGCCCAACTGGCGGCCTACTTTTTTTTTTTTTAGGACTGAGGACTGAACCCAGGGGCAATCTACACCCCCTCCCCGTTTTTAAATAGGGTCTCACTAAGGTACCAACCTTGAACTCCAGATCTTCCTGTCTCAGTCTCCTAAATCCCAAATTACGAATTACGGATATGAGCCACTGCACCCACCTAGAGCTATCATTTTTCAACTAAAGAATTATCATTTGCTATGATCCAAAGTATAAGACACTGAGTCACAACAACCCTGAAGAAACTGAAAATTAGGATTCAGAATCACATTCCTCTGGAAACCCATAAACAACATATTTCTCCCTCTCTCTCTCTCTCTCTCTCTCTCTCTCTCTCTCTCTCTCTCTCTCTCTCTCTCTCTCTCTTTGTGGTACTGGGGATTGAAGCCAGGGGCATTCTACCTCTGAGCTACACCCTCAGTCCTATTTTTTATTCTTTATTTTGAAACAAGGTCTCACTAAGTTTCAGAGAGCCTCACTAAGTAGCTGAGGCTGGCTGTGAACCTGGATCCTCCTGTCTTAGCCTCCCAAGTACTGGGATTACAAACATGCGCCACCACGCCCAGCTGGAAACCCACACCATTCTATGCTTCTACTATGTTGATCTCACAATTTAGAATATGCTATTAAAGCTCAGAGAGACATCCCAGTACTTGAGAGGCTGAGACAGGAGGATCCAGGTTCTCAGCCTCAGCTACTTAGTAAGGCACTTTGCAACTTAATGAGACTCTGTTTCAAAATAAAGAATAAAAAATAGGACTGGGGGTGTAGCTCAGAGGTAGAATGTCTTTGGGTTCAATCCCCAGTACTGCAAAAAAAAAAAAAAAAAAAAAAAAGCTTAGAGAGACAGAAAAGAGATCTCATTCATAATATATTAAAATAGGAGTTGGCAAGCCGGGCGTGGTGGCACACACTTTTAATCCCAGTACTTGGGAGGCTGAGACCAGAGGATCCAGGTTCTCGGCCAGCCTCCACTACTTAGTGAGGCCCTGTTTCAAAATAAAGAATAAAAAATAGGGCTAGGGGTGTAGCTCGGAGGTAGAATGCCCCTGGGTTCAATCCCCAGTACTGCAAAAAAAAATAGAAGTTGGCAAACTTGTTCTATAAAGGGCCAGCCAGATAGCGAATATTTTGGGCTTTTCAAGTCACATAGGTTTCCGTTGAATATTCATTTTTTGTTTTTCTTACCCTTTAAAAACATAAAAATCATTCTTGGCTTGTGAGGCTGCACAAAAGCCAGATGGGGCAATAGTTAGCTGACCCCTATGTTAGAAAACATAGTCCAAGCAAGACTTGGTGATTCGGATTCAATGAGAACTGTCATATGGATTCGATGTCTTAATTTATTACAGTGCTATTCACTGCAGAACTGGGAGGAAAGAGGAAGGTAGGAGCAGGTCGGAATTCTATCTCCTCACTTCATATGCATCCCATTACTAAGTATAAAGAACAGTGGCCCCTTTCCTAGATTCCTTTATTAGAGTAGTTTGGGAAACTATTGGGCATTTATTTCCTCTATTTCTAACCTTTACATATTACAACTTGGGCATTAATCTGCCACTGAAAATCAATGCTGTCTGCAATCTAATTAAAACTGACTATTTCAGAGGCTATAACATAATGAACAAAAACCTGGGGAGATTTAGGTGGACCACAGACTCTTTCAATATGCTCAAAAGCTTCTGGAGTTCTGTTATTTGAAATTATAGAAAATATTTCCCATTCATTTTATGACACTTGTAAAACAAGCTTTCGAACGTTTCCTGTAACTTGCAACAACCAACGAATAAACCTAACGGATGTTGCAAACTGAGCACAGTTCATCAACACTACAGCACAAAACGAAAGGTATTTTAAGTGACATTTGCACGGTAGCAAAATAACCTACAACTCATACTCTCCTGTGTATTTCCTCTATAGATACTGAACTTGCATCCTGGAGTTTCTCACGGGCCATCCCATCCAAAGCAGATGCTTTGCAGCGTGCCCTGACTGACCTCGGACTTGGCCTGGGCAATACAACACTGGAGCCAGGTAAAAGTGTCTCTGATTAAAATATTTTCAGCTCTGCTGATTCATGGCCAACTGCCTTGTAGCCACAGGGTGGAAAAAGAAGATGGCCACTAGGGACCAATTTCATAGTAACAAATGGTATTTTCATAGCTGAAAAAAACAAATGGAAAACCAGAGAGCTCTAGATTCCAAAGACCAGTAACGTCACAAAGCTACATGTGGAACCATGTGGCCCATGTAGGTAAATACATACAGGCCACTTTGAATCACAGGAACAGCTAGAAATGAGGACAGGATTAAGAACAAAAGCAGCTCCATTCTTAGATTTTGCCCCTTGCATCCAATTTCATAATCTCCTCATGAGGAAATCCTAGACAGTCAGGAAGACCTGGCCCAAGACCTATTAACACACATTAAAGAGAGGCTGGAAAAAGCAACCAACTGCAAAAGCCATTTACAGAGGTATAGTCAAGTAAAGTGCTTTCCGGTGTACAAAGGGCATAGCAACCTTCATCGTGATGCAAGATACCAGACAGAGAAAGGAAAGGAAGTGTGGTGTCAATTATTCCCAAGGGCTTGGAAGTATGCTGGGGATTTTACATACAGTAAAACCATTTGCAATATAATCATTACAAATTTCTAAGACAGGAAATAGCATCCCCATTTTACAGATTAAAAACTACAGCTTCTAGAAAAACTTACCCCAAATCAAACAAATAATAAGTGCTACTACTAGCATTTGAATTTGGTCTGTTTCCAATCAAACCTGCAGTTTTTGTCCCAAAAGACTTCATCCTCCAAAGAAAAAGTACCAAAATACATAGCCAGGCATAGTGGCACATGCCTATAATCCCAGCACCTGGGAGGCTACCTCAGCAATTTAGTGAGACCCTCTGAAACTTAGAAAGACCATTTCAAAGTAAAAGAAAAAAGAAAAAGAGATAGGGGTATAGTTCAGAGGTAGGATGCCCCTGTGATCAATCCCCAGTACCAAAAAAGGAAAAAAAAAAAAAAAAAAAAAAAAATACCAAAAGACAGTATGGAGCAGATACCATTCAAAGTCAAGAGAGGCAGGTGACACTGGCAAGCAGAAGGACTCTAGGCTCAGGCCAAAGCTCTCCCATCCCACAGGAGAGAAGGCAAGAGCAATCCAGGACACATGTGACCCAGCTGCTAAACATACCATACTTGGCACCAGAGATCCTCCCCTAGTCAGCCCCCATGGTCCAGTCCTGTCCATGTGATGCTAGAAAACAGAGCCCACAGTAGGGAGGAAGGAAGCTGAGACCAAACTGGCAACCCAGGATCCAGGAGGTCACTTATCTGGAAAGGTAACTGGAACATCACTGCCACCCCCAACTCCACCCCGCTAAGGAGCTGAAGCTGTTTGAGTGCTAGTTGTCTTGGCTCCAGATTGGCCTGAGAACTAATGCTGACCCAGCCTTCAGGTGAGAAACTCAATTGAGCTAGGAACTGGAATATTTTTACTTCGGGACGACAACAAATACAATTTTCTTTTCCATTTCTTTATCTACTAAGCTGTAATCACAGCAATGTTAATGACCTTCACCAAAGGCCAACTCTTCACAATGAAACGAAGGAATCAGGGTAACAGTCCAAGTAACTCCATTAAAAAATAATAATTATACTGTGGCACACACCTGTAATCCCAGAACTTGGGAAGCTGAGACAGGAAGATTACAGGTTTGAGATCAGCCTCACCAATTTAGCAAGATCCTTAGCAATTTAGTGAGACCCTGTTTCAAAATAAAAAGGGCTAGGGTTGTGGCTCAGCAGGAGAATGCCCTTGGGTTCAATTCCAAATACCAAAAAAATTAAGTACTTTTCCAAAGTTAAGACAAAACTTTACTCTTCCAACAGCACTTCCAAGTTCTTGCTGGCAAAGCTGAGCCTCAGGAGCAGATTCTGGGAAACACAGGGGTGCTGGGCACACTGGCAACAGCAGCTGGCATCCCTCCCCTCCCTGCCTGCCAGCACTCTCACCCTCCCAGGGACTACTGCCACCACAGCCTCACCCACGCCATCTGACCAAATGTACGAAGCCACTTCCTTGATCGTGAACAGGGAAGAGAAGGAAGCTGGTAGCAGGGCAGTGAGCAGAAAAGCAGGTGTCCAGGAAAACAGAATGCCCCACCAGCGACCTGTGTCCCCTCCAGAAAGGGGTTGCTTACAAATACAGGGGAAAAAAAAGCAAAAATTCAAAATGCAACCTCTGGTTCACTAAGCTGTGAAGAGAGTTCCAGCCAAGTACACTGCCCGACTGATGGATTAGTTCCCTTCTCTGCTCTGTAACGGAAGCCATTACATCCTGGGTGTCCTCAGGTGTCTGGAGATGACGGCCAGGCTGGGCAGAGTTCCAGGTCTGGCTCTGCTGTACTGATTGCTTCTCCCCCAGGTCAAGCGATGCCACCATTCCAGCCTGGGAAGGAGGAGCTAGGGTCCACAGTCACTAACAGAACTCCACCATGCTAAGGAGACTCCTCCAGCTCTGCTGAAGCAACACATCCTCCTTATTCCTGCCTGAAGCAGAAAAATCCTAGAAAGGGAGACTGGAAAAACCAGGAGCCTCCCTCACAGCCTCAGGTAGCTTAGAGGGGAAAATGGTTGAAGAGGTAGAAAATCTAATGGATTACTCCAAGATATCACTGATAGATTTAATGGAGATAAACCAGCTTTCTCAGTAAAAGATAATTTGAAAAATGTGAAAAAGATCATTTGCTTCAATACACAAGATTAATTGGAAGAGATTTTCCAATCACAGAGCTTTTTAAAAGAAATTTCTAGCCGGGCATGGTGGTGCACACTTATAATCCCAGTACTTGGGAGGCTGAGATAGGAGGATCGCAGGTTCAACTACTTAGTGAGGCCCTGTGAAACCCTGTTTGGAAATGAAGAATAAAAAATAGGTCTGGGGGTATAGCTCGGAGGTAGAAGCCCCTGAGTTCAATCCCCAGTACCACAAAAGAATAAGGTAAGGTAAGGTAAGAAGGTAAAGAACTCTTTAGAAGTTTTCTGAGAAAATTTCAGACAGAAAGATAATGGTTGATTCTCTTCATTAGATTTTCCCAGAAAAGAGGTCCCACAGTTAAAAATACTACCCAACAGTCTTTATAAACAAAAAAAGATTCTTTAGACATAAATCTCTAAAACTAACATTTCTTCTCTCTCTCTCTCTCTCTCTCTCTCTCTCTCTCTCTCTCTCTCTCTCTCTCTCTCTCTCTCTCTCTCAGTAGAGATTGAACCCAGGGGCATTCTACTTCCAAAATACATCCCCAGCCCTTTTTATATTTTATTTTGAAATAACTCACTAAGTTGCTGAGCATCTCACTAAATTGCTGAGACTAGCCTTAAAGCTACAATCCTTCTGTCTCAGCCTCCCAAGGACTAAGATTACAGGCATGCGTCACCGCTCTTGGCCCTAGAACGCTCTTAATTTTAAACCAAATGCCTAATCCCTCATTCAAAGTGAAAACAAAATTAAGTTAAAACACACACACACACACACACACACACACACACACACACACACACAGACTTATACAGAAATACTTTTCACCAAAATACTATTCTCCAAAATAAAAACAACCCCAATTCAAAATACATTTTCAACTCTCCCTATATTTTTTTTCATCAACCTTCTCCAAACAAACCATGAGCTTAGGACTGATCATTTAGTTATCAGACAATGCAGTTGAGGATAGCTTTCAACAAGTTAAAATGGCTTTCATTCCAACTGTGTTTTCCACACCAAACACCAGTTAATATTCTTATTTTTGTTTGTCTTTATTCCAACTAGCAGTCTCAATGCAAAACACAGAAGAATATACAAAAAAAGAGAGAAGTGATTAATGTTGGAAATTCAACAAATGCCTGAACTAATTTGTAGAGTGCCTGAAAACAGATCCACTTGAATCCTAAGCAGAATGCAGCAAGGTAGAGAATGGAGCACGGCTCCCAACATAAACTCCGTTGTTATAAAAGGCTGTTAATTGTGCTGCACATAACACTACTGACTAGCTCTCAGCCACCAATGTAGCATGCAGAATGAAGTACTATCAGGAAAAATAGATAACCTAAAGAAATGAACCCAATGTTTAAATGTTCATATGCTACCAAAGGTAAGGAAAAATGTTCATCCCAAGTCAGTTTTCCTAAAATTGTCACCAAATTAATGTTTTAGCTTTTTTTTTAGGGAGGGGAGGTGATACTGAGAGTTGAACCCAGGGGCATTTTACCTCTGAGCTATACCCCCAGCCCTATTTTACTTTTTATTTTGAAACAAAGTCTAAGTTACTGCATGCTGACCTCAAACCTGTGATCCTCCTGTCTCAGCCTCCCAAGTACTAATGACCCAATCTTGGACAGAAGATTCATGTACTACTGCATCAGGGAGGCTGTTGGCATAGCAACAAAAATAAGATAATTGGCAACACTGGGACCTAAAAAGTTACAGACACTGGGACTTAAAGGGGGATTGAGAAACACCATGTATCCCCTTACCCAGTTACTGACAAAGCTATACCCTGATTTATGATATCCTGTTCTGTGATGTTGGACAAGACCCGCCTGTCTCTGTAAAGATAAGGAAGCAAGATCTAAATGTAAGCGTGGGGGCGGGGGGCGGGCAGTGTCTCTCTTTCAAGCACTCCACCTCACTTCTCTCCAGTGTGGTGCTACTTTAGCAGCACAACCCGGTTTTCTGGCTCTTTTAAGGAAAGGACCCATGGTAAATCCCAAACTGTAATACTCAGATTACAGGGTTGCATCACCTCACCCAGTACCAAATGTTTTAATCCCAAACTAAATCATGGTAAACTTTTTATTTAGAGTACTCTAGGTTAAATGCCTTAGGCCTATGACTCACACCTTGGCTACACACTGGAATGCCCAAAGGAGTTTTTAAAACTACTGAGGCGTAGGCCCCACCCTCAGAGATTCTGCTGTAACTGATCTGGAGGAGGACTAAATATTGAAACTTTTTAAAGCTGCCCAAGTGATTCTAACCTGCAGCTAAATTAAAACATAGCTGTAATCCCAGGACTTGGGAGACTGAGACAGGAGAATTACAGGTTTGAAGCCAATCTCAGCAACTTAATGAGACCTTGTTTCAAAATAAAAAGTAAATAAAAATGGGTTGGGGGTGTAGCTCAGAGGTAGAATGCCCCTGGGTTGAGTCCCCAGTACAAAAAAAAAAAAAAGCAGCTGTATCAATAAACATAATGTACATAAGTTTACTGTGTGCCAAGAATTGTGAGTGCCTGAATAAACAAAAAAGCATAGATCAAGTCTGCCCTCAAGGCTCTCTTCCTAAGAGGAAGACTTACAACTTAACAGCATATAGTATGCACAGGGCTATAAGGAGCAGAGAGCAGGAAGGAGCACTCTGTTAAGGGGCCATCTAATCTCTAAAGAAGAACTGTCAGCCAGGCATGGTGGTGGACACTTGTAATCTCAGTACGTGGGAGGCTGAGACAGGAGGATCGCAAGTTCGCGGCCAGTCTCAGCCACTTAGTAAGGCCCTCCACAACTTAGTGAGTCCCTGTTTCAAAATAAAGAATAAAAAATAGGGCTCAGAGGAAGAATGCCCCTGGGTTCAATCAACAGTACCTCAAAAAAAAAGAAGGGGTTGTCAATGATGGCTTCCCAAATACTGTGTCAGGTTGGGTCTTGTAGGTTAAGTAAGTAGGGGGAAGTAGGAAGAGGAATTTCAAGAGGGATTAGAATATCTAAAGGCAAGAGGCTGGAGAGTGTGGCCCTTTCCTTGGATTTCCTTGGTTCTTCCTTGAAAGAACCAAGTGGTTCTTTCCAAAGGAAGTAGAGGGTGGGTATGAACAGAAGAGGGAAAAGGGTTGCAGGGGTTCCAGGATGTGTAGAGGGCCAAGACTGGCGATGGCAATGGGCCAAGTAGGCAGAGTGTAAGGCACCAGTTGGTGTGGCGGATTGCCCAAACCAAGGCAGGGGGTGGGAGCAGAGGGGTGTGCTGTCACTTTCTTAGCTGCCACCAACATAAGAAGCAAGGCTCAATATTGACACATTCTACAGACTTTTAAGGGATGCTAACAATCTGGTCCTTCTGTGAAATCTTCAGGTTTTTATTTTTTTTATTTTTTTATTTATTTTATTTTATTTTATTTATTTATTTATTTTATTTATTTTTTTTTTTTTTTTTGCGGTACTGGGGATTGAGCTCAGGGGCATTCTACCTCCGAACTACACGCCCAGCCCTATTTTTTATTCTTTATTTTGAAACCAAGTCTCACTAAGTTGCGGAATGCCTCACTAGGTAGCTGAGGCTGGCCGCGAACCCGGTTCCTCCGGTCTCAGCCTCCCGAATGCTGGGATTACAAGCATGCGCCACCACACCCGGCTAATCTTCAGGTTTTTAAATGCTGAGCTGGACAAATAACTGAGTCTGCAGGCCAGAGTCTGCCTATAGAGCTGCAAGTATGGCTATACTTTGTCACTACATTATAAAAAATTACTAGCCCAGCGCATTGGCACACGTCAGTAATCCCAGTACTTGGGAGGCTAAGAAAGGAGGATCACAGGTTCAAAGTCAGCCTCAGCAACATAGCAAGATCTTGTTTCTAAATAAAAAGAGCTGGAATGTAGTTCAGAGATGGAATACCTCTGGGTTCAATCCCCAGTATCACACACACAAAGAAAAAACACTGAAGGATTTTAAAGGGCGGGGGAGGGGTTAGTATCCAATTTAGATTCTAGTATACTTTTTTTTTTTTTGGTACTGGGGATTGAACTCAGGGGCATTCTATCTCCAAGCTATACCTCCAGCCCTATTTTTTTATTCTTTATTTTGAAACAGGGTCTCACTAAGTTGTGGAGGGCCTCCCTAGGTAGCTGAGGCTGGCCGAAAACCCGGATCCTCTGGTCTCAGCCTCCCAAATGCTGGGATTACAGCGTGTGCCACCACGCTCAGCTATTCTAGTACACTTTTAAATGTGAAATTAAACTGCATTGTTGGAGACAACAATCAGACAAGTCCAATAGTGTAAAGCTTTCCCCACCTAGTAACACCCGTCACCTCCTTTTTATCTTCTCAGATTCAATAAAGGATTTTTTTTTTTTTTTTTTTTTTTTGTGTGTGTGGTACTGGTGATTGAACCCAGAGGCATTCTATTTCCAAGTTATACCCCCAGTCTGATTTTATTTCTTATTTGGAAACAGGATTTTGCTAAGTTGCCAAGGCTGGCTTTGAACCTGTGATCCTCCTGTCTCGGCCTCTCAAGTACTGGGATTACAAATGTGTGCCACCACACCCGGCTCAATACAGGACTTTCTTGCTTTTTACTATAAGTAGAAAAACAAAAGTTTGGTAAATATTAAAATGCAAGTTAAAAAAAATTAAGAAATAAAATTAAGAAATACAGGTAAAGATCATACTTATTTTTAGACTTCCAGGTGATATAGATTATAGTTGGCTCTGAATTACATATGCTGGTAGAATACAGAGGTGGTAATCAAAAATCACAGATGATCTGCCACACAGGCCGGGGCAGTAATCTTCACAGGCCGGGAACACAGCCAACTGCCTGAGTCGGGCAGCCCAGCAGCAGGGGTGGAGAGCTCAGGTGTCAGGAGAAGGTCACCCTGTTCCCAGAGAGAACTCTGCTTTCTCCACTTGGGTACTGCCTCACTCTCCTCCTCCCCAAGGTCAGTTTTCCAAATATAAGGGAGGAGACAGTTCCCTTACCCATGATGATGAATGGTCAAATATTTACAGGCCCACTACAAATGTGAATTCACCTCACACTAAGAAGTTTGTATCTGTCACAAGTACATTAGTCCCCATGCATGGCAAAGAGGGCATTTGTAGAAGATGCTCAGGATATCTATAAAACCATACTTGGCGCCAGGCATGGTGGCTCATACTTGTAATCCCAGTATCCCAGTACTTGGGAGGCTGAGACAGGAGGATCACAGGTTCACGACCAGCCTCAGCTAATTCGTGAGGCCCTCTGCAACTTAGTGAGACCCTGTATCAAACTAAAGAACAAAAAATAAGGATGGGGGTGTAGAATGCCCCTGGGTTCAATCCCCAGTACCACAAAAAAAAAACCAGACTTGGCTTAAATTTGGCAAGGGTGTATTGCATAAGCATAGTTATGTATAAACAAAATTAGGAAATGAGAATATTTGTATAACCTCATAGATATAAGGGAAAAATAAAATCCTAAATGGAAAAAATAAATTTCAGTTATTTATTAATCCCATCAAAGGGGACAGTGATAAGAACTACATTATAGATGCATGGCTAATTCTCAAGCCAAATAAGTGGATAGACATACTGTCCAAATAAAGATGGACTGTTTACTTAATAAAGAGCTACTGGATTTTTTTTTCATCAGGTTTTCTCAAAAAGAGAAAACATGCAATTACCATGTCTGGTAAAATGCCCGTAGTCTCCACATGTCGTTTCTAATTTTAGATATGGAAATGGGATTCTCTCAGGCATTCTGACTTTCAAATATGGAGTTGAACTTTTGAGATATTAGAGACTCTGGAAGCTTAAAATTACACAATAACATAATGCAACAAAAACAATGGCCACTCTATGACAAGGAAGAAAGCTTCTAAAAGCTAAATTACATTTAACTCTCTCTGTGCTAAGGGTTTTTCACATGTTTTTCAAAGATAAAGTACACCATAAAATAAAAAAAAAAAAATCTTCAAAGGCAGAGTAGGGAAAATATGTATTTGAGTAGGAAAGCTCAAAGCTTACCTTGACTATTCTCCATCTTTCAATCATCATGCATAATTAAATAGCTAAATAAATAACAGCAGTAAAAAAATCATTAGAAGACGGTGTTTTTCAGCAAGAAACAGTCACTTTACTGGCTCATAAAGCATGTACATATATTAGAATGTATCAAAAACATGAACATTTTAAATTAAGTCTTATCTAAACTTGTCTGACATAGGATTATAATTTTTCTTAACACGGACATTAATATTTGTGAAAAAATTGAGTTGTTTCTTTAAAATATGGGACACCTTCTTAATTTATGAAGTTCTTATTCAAATAGAATGTAAGTGTGATTAAACAAACCAGCAGCAGCTGGAATAGGGACAGTCCTGCCAAACAGAGCTCCTAGAGCAGTGGTACCATGTCATCAGAAAGAAACAAATGAGCTAGCTACATGACAGTCTGACTGCCTGGGGGAGAGGGGATCTCTTTCTACTACTCCTGGATTATCTTGTCAGTAGCACCCTTAATTTCCCCTATGTGTATTTTATAATGAAGTATTAAGTAATCCTAAAGTTCTCTGAAATGTTGCAGCCAGACCAGCTGGCCATCATTGTTTCTTCTATTTTCACCTCCCTACACTAGAGAAACTAGGAAGTGTGAAGTTAATCCATGAAGGGAATTTTGCCATTCTCTATCCTGTTTTGTTATTTTTGTTGCTTTTCCAGGATGGGGAATTGAACCCAGGACCTAGCACATGCTAGGCAAGCGCTCTACCACTGAATTATATCCCCAGCCTGTCTTTTTCTTTCTTTCTTTAATTCTGAGACAGGTTTCTGTAAATTGTCCAGGCTAGTCTCAAACTGAGATCCTCCTGCCTCAGTGTCCAGAGTAGCTGGGATTACAGGCCATCATGCCTAGCCCCATTTCCTGTCTCTCTCTCTCTCTCTCTCTCTCTCTCTCTCTCTCTCTCTCTCTCTCCCCTTGGGGGGAGAGGGAGAGTACTGGGATTGAACCCAGGGGCATTCTACTTCAGGGCTCACTAAATTGCTGAGACTGGCCTTGAACCTGTGATTCTCCTGTCTTAGCCTCCCAAACACTAGGATTAAAGGCATGTGCCATCACACCCAGCTTGCCATTCTCTGTCTTAATCGAGTTCTTGTTCTACCTACAAAGAGTCTGTATAGTCACATCAGTAATATGAGAGATGAGACCTTTTTATTTTATTTTATTCATTTATTTATTTATTTATTTTTGCGGTACTGGAGATTGAACTCAGGGGCATTCTACCTCCGTGCTATACCCCCAGCCCTATTTTTTATTCTTTATTTTGAAACCAAGTCTCACTAAGTTGCAGAGTGCCTCACTAGGTAGCTGAGGCTAGCCGCGAACCTGGATCCTCCAGTCTCAGCCTCCCGAATGCTGGGATTACAAGCGTGTGCCACCACACCTGGCTAGATGAGACCTTTTTAAATAAAATTTTTTAAATTATGCTTATCCTTTATACCTGTGGTTTTACTTTCTCCTTTTAAACTTTATTTGCTTATTTAAAAAATTAACTTTTAAAAAGTACACTGCTAAATGGACTGGCGGTACACATCTATAGTCCAATTAGTTAGGAGGGTGAAGTAGGAGGGTCATCTGAGCCCAGGAGTTCAAGTCCAGCCTGAGCAACATCACAAGACCCTGTATCAAAACAAATTTAAAAAGTACATTGCCCAAGGAGGACTATTGCTTTTGCCAGAGCAAAAGAGAGATTTCAATTTATCCTCATGTCTCTGTGACTTTCCAAAGCCCACGCTCTTTCTACCATACCACACGGTCTTCAATGCTAATTTACTAGGAATGTTTAGAACTGGTGTGTGTATTCATGTGCATGTTTTTCTACATGTATCTGCCTGCCTCTCTCTTGTTCTACCAAGGACTTAATAAGAGCATGAGCCTTGCACAGGGTTCAATAAACACACTAATGGTTTAACCCTACTTTCTCTTACCCTTTGTGTCCCCCCTACAATCAGGGGTTCTCTGGGTCTGTGTTAGCCTAGTCATATGATTAGGAGAGAGGGGTCTGGTAATCATGTAACTAGGCTGTGGTATGTCATCTAAGCAATCAGTAGAAATCTATAAGTCACAGTTCTGAACTGAGGTTTCAAAGTGCCAGTGTAACCTATGCAGGTGTTAGAATTCTTGCATTTTTGAAAGACAGGCAGCCAGGTAGCACATACCTATAATCCCAGTACTTGGGAGGCTGAGATAGGAGGATTGGTTGCAGGTTGGAGGCCAGCCTTAGCAACCTAGTGAGACCCTCAGCAACAAAAAATTAAAAGGGCAGAGCACATAGCTCACAGGTAGAATACCCCTGGGTTCAATTCCCAGTACCATACACACAAAAAAAAGAAAGAAAGAAGGAAGAACTTTAGCCCAAGCTGGCCACAGTGGTGCATGCCTGTAATTCCAGTACTTAGGAGCTTGAGACCAGAAGATCGAAGATTTAAGGCCTGCCTCAGAAAATTAGCAAGACTCTGTTTCAAAAAACAAAAAAAAATTTAAGGGCTGGGGATATAGCTCAGAGGTAGAATGCCCCTGGGTTCAATCTCCAGCACCAAAAGAAAAAAGAGAAAAATACATACTTTTTATTATATATATATATTATATATAATCTGGGATACAGATATATATGTTTTTTTCTCTGTATACACATACACACACACACACACACACACACACACACACACACACATTTGTATCCCAGATTACTTAGTAGCTAGAAGGAAAGCTGAAAATGACTAAGTATAACCACTATGGAGATCAATTTGGAGGACTGGAACCACCATATGCGCCAGCTCTACTACTCCTGGGGATCTATATGAATACTATAGAACAATGCAAACCCAGGTTTATAGCAGCAATTCACAATAGCCAAGTATGGGACCAACACAGGTGTCTGTCAATAGATGAATGTTTAGAGAAAACGTAGTGTACACATGTAGTTTTACTCAGCCACAAAGGACAAAATTGTGTCATTTGCAGGGAAATGGATGCAACTAGAGAATATTACAATGAGTAAAATTAGTTTCAGAAAACCAGGGGAGGTATGTTTTCTCTCATTTGTGGAAGCTAGAGAGAAAATAGGAAACATTAAGGACATTAAATAATGCACAGAGAGACCAGTACAGCCGTTGAAAGGGGTTAGGAGAGGGAGTGAGGGAAGAGATGAAGGAGGACCGAAGGAAACAGTTCAAATAATACTGTGACAATATGTTGAGGTATGACCACCAATCTCACTAACTCATGTGGGGAGGAAAAGAGGAGTAGGGTGGATTATGGAGGGAAGTACACCAAGAGCTGTGTGCATGCATGTTTTCATCACATTCCCTCACTACAATGCATAATTGCAATGCACTAATGAAATAATTTTAAAATAAAATATTAGATCTCTTTTCATGGTGTCAGAACATGCCAGTATTGAAACCACCCCCAAATTTCTGTGTCTTAAAATTAAAAGACACAGAATATATATTTGTCATTCACAAGCCAATCCAGTCCAGTGTTGGCAGCCAGATACTGTACAGTGATTCAGGAACCTATCCCCTTCCCATCTTCTAGACTGTGTGTGTGTGTGTGTGTGTGTGTGTGTGTGTGTGTGTGGACATCTGGACATTGAACTCCCAGGGGCATTCTACCTCTGGGCTATAGCCCCAGCCCTACTTTACTTTCAATTTTGAAACAGGATCTCACTAAGTTGCTAAGGCCCTTACTAAGTTGCTAAGGCTTGCCTCAAACCAGCAATTCTCATGTCTCCACCTCGCAAGTACCAGGATTATAGGTGTGTGCTACCACACCCAGCCCATCTGTGGATTCTTAAGTATTTCTTCCACTGGGACCTCTGTGAACCTCTACAACATACCTAATCTGTAAATATTATAAACCCCCAAGTTCCCATACATTATGCAGAGTCAAATTACCTCAGGCTGAGACGTGGCGGGAGAGGCAAAACACTACAGAGAAAATGCAGCTGAAGCAGGGACACCATGTCAAAAGGAAAAACAAAAAACTGCACAAGTCCCCTGAGTAAAGTTAGGAGAGGGTGAATTACCATGGCACAAACATCCTGGCACCACTGTGCAGGAAGATGGTGCTGTGCCAAGTTCCATCCCAGCACGAGAACCCCTTGGCACACGGGAACAAACACAGTTTGAATCACTGCCAATATACGTAAAACTTGGAAAATACAGATGATTTGGCTTTAAACACTTCTCCTCAAGAGAATGACAGTGAACTCACTAATAGTCCTAAACTGAACAGTTCTCCATCCCAGGCTGCCAGCAAGGAAACACTGCTACTTTTCCACCTCTGCAACATATGAAATCCAGTTAACAAATTTTTCTTTGCTTCAAATGAAAAATGTCCTTCAAAGCAAAAGTTCTATGTTCATATTCAGAAAAGATTGAGTTTAGCCCTAAAATTTTATGATTCTATTTAGAAAAAGCTGAGTTTGACAAATGCATGGAAACTAAACAACTTACTTTTAAACAACAATGAATCAAGTAATAAATCAAGAATGAAATTAGAAAATTTCTTGAGGTCAGGCATGGTGGTGCATGCTTGTAATCCCAGTACTTAGGAGGCTGAGACAGGAGGATCCGGGTTCGCAGCCAGCCTCAGCTACTTAGTGAGGCGCTCCGCAACTTAGTGAGACCCTGTTTCAAAATAAAGAATAAAAATTAGGGCTGGGGATGTAGCTTGGAGGTAGAATGCCCCTGGGTTCCATCCCCCGTACAGGGAAAAAAAAAAAAAAAACTCAAGGAAAATGTGGTATGACTAGCAAATAATATTCATTTATTCTTGCACTCAACAAATATTTCCTGAATACCAACTGCAGACCAAGTACTGTCCCAGGCACTAAAGAGATGAGGCTAATATACTAGTGAAGGGAGATAGACAATACATAAATAATTAATAAGCCAATAGATGCTGACTGTTGTGGAGAAAAACATAATAGAGTAAGAGAAATGGGAAGTGCTAAGAATACAGGACAAGTCCTAATTTAAATATAGTGACCAGAGAAGGCCTCTCTGATAGGTGGCATATAAATACAGACCTAAGGGAAGAGAAGAAGCAAGCCATGTGGATATCTGGGGTACACATTCCAGGCAAAAGGAATGGCCAGTGCAAAGGCCCTGGGGCACAAACATACTTGAAAGGTTAAGGATTGGAAAGGGTAGCCAGCAATGATGTCTTGTTTATTCTGGATTATCCAAGGCATCTGAAATCAGCTGACTTTAGTTATAGGTAAAGGGTGAGAAAGGCAGGGAGAGTGAAAACACAGGAGCTATGTGTCACTGAGTTCGTAGCAAGTGCATGATGAAGGATATTACCTCGTTTAATCCACACTCCTATCCTATGAATTGGGTGTCATTAGACTTCTCTTACAGATGAGGCACAGAGCTAGTAAAAAGGGCAGAAACCCCCTCAAGTGTAGCTCCTTCCAATTCTAAAGTTCAAGCCTTTAAACATGCTCCTCTGCTTCTCTTGACCTGGCTAGAGATGGCTAAAGATGCGGCTGCAAAAGAGAGTATTTCCATATAGAAACACAAAAGAAGATGATGATGGAGGCAAGCAATGTCTATAGGTTCTCTTTCGCTTTGCTTCATGTTCACATAAGGGCATTACAGCAAAGACCATATACCTTTTGTTTACAATATACATAAAACATTCAAAGAAAGTAGTAGAGAAGCCGGCATGGTGGCGCACGCTTGTAATCCCAGCATTCAGGAGGCTGAGACCGGAGAATCCAGGTTCGCAGCCAGCCTCAGCTACCTAGTGAGGCACTCCACAACTTAGTGAAACCCGGTTTCAAAATAAAGAATAAAAAATAGGGCTGGGGGTATAGCTTAGAGGTAGAATGCCCCTGAGTTCCATCCCCAGAACCACAAAAAAAAAAAAGTAGTAGAGATTTATTCCTTTAAGTAGTCCTAAAGCAGAATTTCCCCAGGCCCCCAACTTTGAATTAGAGAAGAGGTTGACAGCCGGAAGTCCCTAGTTGTTGGCTGGTTCCTTGCTTGGAAAGAAAGTATTTCCTTTCTCCATTTAAAGATCAGATTTAGGGAATGTGAATTTCCCTGAGATTAGCCATATCAGGTCTTTCTCTGGAAAAATAACTAATTGAAATCATTAGCACTGAGCACTGGTTAGCAAAACCACTCTGAGATCAAAGAACTGCAGGCAAAAAAACTGCGAGGCTTGGCGAAGAAGTAAGTGAGGGCAAGTGTGCGGGTTTCCTAAAAGTCAAAAGATAAACAAGAAGAAAATCAATCTATGTTTGAAGGTAGTTTAAGTTCACTTCAGGAAACATACATAACCAATAAATAGGATCTGGACTACGTTAAAAGTATTCAATATTTTCACAAGATAAATTTGCACTATAAAGTTATCATTAGCCAGGCATGGTGGGGCACACCTGTAATCTCAGTACTTGGGAGGCTGAGACAGGAGGATCACAGGTTCAAGGCCAGCCTCAGCAATTCTGCTAGCCCCTAAGCAACTGAATGAGACCCTGTTTCAAAATAGACAATTAAGCTAGCTGAGCATGGTAGCGAACGTTTGCAATCCCAGTGCTTGGAAGCCAAGACAGGGGGATCACAGGTTCAAAGCCAGTCTTGACAACATAGCGAGGCTCTCAGCAACCTAGTAAGACCCTGTTTCCAAATAAGATATAAAATTGAGCTGATGATGTAGCTTGGGGATAAAATGCCTCTGGGTTCAAGTCCTTGTACAAAAAAAAAAAAAAAAAAATAGACAATTTTAAAAGGGAGGGCTGGGGTAAGGTTAGGGTTAGGGTATAATGCCCCTGGGTTCAATCTCCAGTACCAAAAAATAAAGTTAATCATTAATGTTTTACCTACTAAACCAGATCTAGAAACATGATAAATGGGTACAATAACATCCTCATCTTACAACCAGAGGAAATGAGACTAGTGGTAATATTGGCAATGCCAAGTTACAGATCACAGTCAAAACTGAGGTCTCAGAGCAAGTATGCCTTTGACAGGATATTGACCATGTCTAGAGAAAGTTTTGTTTGCTACAACCTGGAAGGGGTAGGGGAAGGTGCTAGCATCTGGTGGTGGAGACCAAGGTT
The DNA here is from genome assembly GCA_004027655.1 of Graphiurus murinus. Classification (NCBI taxonomy): domain Eukaryota; kingdom Metazoa; phylum Chordata; class Mammalia; order Rodentia; family Gliridae; genus Graphiurus; species Graphiurus murinus. The sequence continues at coordinate 25,318 of PVLC010008766.1, read as the reverse complement.
GCTGCTGACTACCCTTCTACTAGCCCAGGACAACTCCTACTATACAACCCAAAATATGAATGCTGTTAAGGTTCAGAAACCTGGTCTAGAGTTACTTATAACAAAGAGAAGTATCTTTTTAAAAAGAAAATCATGAAGTTGAAAAAATTACTGGGGAAAAAAATACTTATTTCCCAGTCCAAGTTTTGGGGATTGATCCCAGGGGCATTTTACCTCTGAGCTACACTCACAGTCCTATTTTATTTTTTATTTTGAAACAAATTCTCACTATGTTGCTGAGGCTGACATAAACCTGTGATCCTCCTGTCTCAGCTTCCCAAGTACTGGAATTACAGGTGTGCACTACTACACCCAGCCAATGGATACAAATTTTGAAGAAAAGGTAAGCCAATAAGTTTACACAGTCTTCTCAGGATGCAGGACCTTTCCCCTTTTCATCTGCTTTTCCAATGCACAAGTGACATGTCTTCCTCCATGAAGTCTTATTCCCACACCAAGGCTCAAGGCTCACCTGCTAATGCTGAAGCAGCAGCTTTCCTGTTCTTCAGGGAGCTGAGAACCCTGTCAAGCCAACCAGGCTGACCTCCCAGGCTCAGCCGCCGTCTCAAACCAGCGTTCCACTTTACTCCCTGCACTTCTTCTTTCCAAAAACCAAAGATAGTCCTGCTCTCTGAGAGTGTGTTTGAATTAATAAGTCCATCAAGAACTCCATGCTTCATAATCAGGACAAAAGAGGCTGAGTGTTTTTAGATGTTACAAGTGATGCTAGCTTTCTGCCTGGAGCATTTGAAGGAATAATAATAAAAAGATGCAAAACAAATTACAAGGTGAACAGGATCTTTGTGCCTTATACCAACTGCTTTTCTGTGACCTAACCAGCTTTTCTGACCTAAAACTTCATATTATTTGCATATGACTGGAAGCTACACTTCCATCATGAGAGCTACTGAAAATGGGGGCACTGGTCACAGCAGAGCTGAACCCCACCCAGAAAGCACTTTTCCCCACTCGCCAACTGCCAGATGTAATATAGTGATCATCTCTTTTCTTTTCTTTCTTTTTCTTTTTTGTGATACAGGGTTTGAGCTCAGAGGCATTCTACCTCTGAGCTATACTACCAGTCTTCTTTCTCTTTCTCTCTCTCTCTCTCTCTCTCTCTCTCTCTCTCTCTCTCACTCACTCACTCACTCAAACAGGATCTCGGTAGGTTGCTGACAGCCTTGCCAAGGTGCTGAAGCTGGCCTTGAACCTATGATCTTCCTGTCTGGCCTCCCAAGTACTAGGATTACAGGGGTATATCACCACACCTAATTGTGATCATCTCTTCTCTGAGTAGTTCCCCAAGTAATCTGACAGTCCAAGGAAACTGAATATGCACAATACTTTGGAATAATCCTCCCATAAGTCAGAAGCTGAATTTAAATGACAACCATGGATGAATGAAATCTCACAGAAATTAACACATATAGCATTTTGCTTAACTGAAATTAAGTTACAGGCACCCCACTTTATAAAGAAAGGAAGAGCTATTGCCATATGTCCTATTCCAAAACACATCAGAAAGCCTGAGCTTTGTGATGTGTGGCTTTTTATTCAACAGGGTTACCATAAATCACCTCACATGCCACAGATCAAAATAACTTGTGACAGCCAAGTGCAGTAACACACACCTGTAATCCCAGTACTTAGGAGGCTAAAACAGAAGGATCACAAGTTCAAGGTTAGCCTCAGCAACTTAGTTAGACCCTTAACAGCTTAGCAAGACCCTGTTTCAAAGTAAAAAAAATAAAAAGGGCTGGGTGTGCAAGCTCAATGGTAGAGTATCTTGGTTTTAATCTCTGCACTACAAAAAAAATTTTAATTAAATTAAATAACTTGAGAGAGAAGGGTATAGATGGAGCACTTTAACCATCAAAGTCCCTTCCCCTAACAGTGAACTCTGTCTGCCTCTTACTGAATGGCTGCTCAAAGTTTGCTCATCTAAAGAAAAGTCCAATCCAGCTCTATGATTCCATTTTTCTAACATATGAAATTTTCAAATATTCTATTTCATTTTTCTAACAGATTTTTTTTTTTTTTTTTTTTTTTTTTTGCAGTACTGGGGATTGAACTCAGGGACATTCTACCTGTGAGCTATACCTCCAGCCCTATTTTTTATTCTTTATTTTGAAACAGGATCTCCCTAAGTTGCAGTGGACCTCACTAGGTAGCTGAGACTGGCCTCGAACCCGAATCCTCCGGTCTCAGCCTCCCAAGTGCTGGGATTACAAGCGTGCGCCATCACGCCCGGCTTTCCTAACAGATTCTTAGTGATCTACAAATTTCCAATCATTTCTCTTTTTCCCTATCAAAAGTAACTTTACCTTACTACATCCTCAAAGAAGAAGAGCACAACTCCCCATAGTGACTTCCTTTTAAATTATACGGGATGAAAGGGGATGGGGGGGTGGGAGGAACTTTAGAATGGAAGGATCTGACAACCATGACTACATGGGAGGATGATTAAGGTTAACATTAAGTCACAACTCCCTGGTACTACCACAAAAAAAAACAGTCATAAGTCATGTTGGTTATATACCTTTGATATGATGGTAAGAAGGGTACTTTAACTCTGTGCTTTTCCTGCCCACAAAAAAAAAAAAAAAACACTCACAAACTAATCCTGAGAAAAACATGAGACAAATTGAGGGACATTCTATAATGAACTCTCCTGTTTAGTAGTCAGTGTCAGTGTACAAAGAGGCTGACATGCAGAAGACCCACACCAGATGTTTTCCCAGAGTCAGTGTATGTCACTTTATTGGCTGGTCTTTAATTTATCCTTTATATAAAACTTTAATTATAAGTATAACTTTTTTTTTTCGGTACTAGGGATTGAACTCAAAGGCATTCTACCTCTGAGCTATACCCCCACCTTATTTTTTATTCTTTTTTTTTTTTTTTTTTTTTTTTTGCGGTACTGGAGATTGAACTCAGGGGCATTCTACGTCTGAGCTATACCCCCACCCTATTTTTTATTCTTTATTTTGAAACAGGGTCTCACTAAGTTGTGGAGGGCCTAAGTAGCTGAGGCTGGCTGCAAACCTGGATCCTTCCATCTCAGCCTCTCAAGTACTGGGATTACAAGCGTGCACCACCACGCCCTGTTAACATTTTCTAATTTCTATGAGTCATTCTAGTGTTTTACTGAAACAAAAGGTTAACAGAAGCACCTGTCAGAAACATGTATGGTTTTGGAACCCCAGAGTTTGCAGCTGGTATCTGAACTAAGAGTCTTTTGGAGAACTGTGCCTTCAACCTGTGATGTCCACACTAATACCAGGTAGTTCACATCAGAATTGTATTGCAAGTATGGACTTTAGTTAAGAACAGTAACAGCTCATTAGCTGGGCATAGTACACATGCCTATAATCCCAATTCTTGGGGGACTGAGACAGGAGGATTGTGGGTCAAGGCCAGCCTCAGCAACAATTCTGCAAATCTAAAACTACTCTAAATTTAAAAGTTTACTCTTAAAAATATACTTTTATCTTAATCCTAAACTACCAACAAATATGAGTGAGGTTCAGTACTAATTTGTTATCTGGTTATAACTTTTCATATAATTTCACAATATCCAAAGAAGGATTATCATAAGCTAAATGGCATTAAGAAAAATAATTAAAATTAATTACATGTGCATATTATTTTAATCACCTCTCATTAGCTAATGCATTAGTTAGGCCTCACCTTGACTTTTAACTCACTTGATAGTCACAGATATTTTTTGATACATTAAAATAAGGCTTCAGGGCTAAGTGTGTAGCTTAGTGGAAAAGCACCTGCCTAGCATGCATGTGGCCCTGTAGACTTAACATAGCTAGCTCCTTGCTATGTTATTCAAATGTCGCTTTATCTAGGAAGCCTTTCCTAACCATTCAATCTAAAGAAGCACCCTTTATAATCTATTCTTTTCTATTTATATTTTTATCACATTACTAACCGCCACTTGAAACTTTCTAGTTTAATTCATTTTTTATCTCTTCCAATCTGTCTACAAGAGTGCACATTTCATAAGCACAGGAACCTTGCCTGACCTGATGGCTTTTATAATCCTGGCCTCTGCCGGGTGTGGTGGTACACACCTATAATACTAGTACTTAGGAGACCAAGACAGGAGGATCACAAGTTCAAGGCCAGCACACAGTAACTTTGGGAGATCCTATTTCAAAATAAAAAATTTAAAAGGGCTGGGAGGGAGTATAGATCAGTGGTAGAACACCCCTGGGTTCAATCCCTAGTACCACAAAAAAAAAAAAAAAGAGAGAGAAAGGGTTGGATTAACTAATTAATTTAATAGAACTAGACTTAAGGGAAATGATTCAATAAGTCTAAAATGAAAACTATTTAGACAAAGGGGAATGAATTCATTAAGAAAATGGGATTGACTAATCAAATAACATGATTTTGTTCTTCTTTAGGGCTGAGTAAAATTCCATTGTGTACATAGCCCATAATTTTGTAATTCATTCAACTGTTAATGGACATCTTAGCTGGTTCCATAGTTTGGCAATTGTGAACTGTGTGGCTATAAACATAGATACACATGCATTAGTCTGGCATTTGGTTTCCATTCTTTTGTGTAGATACCCAGAAGTGGTTTTGCTAGATCATATAAGTGGTATTGCTAGATCATTCCCATTGGTCTGAGGATCCTCCATACTGTTTTCCAAAGTGGTTGCACTAATTTGCAATCCCACCAACAATATATTAGAGTTCCCACTTCTCCACACCCTCACCAGCATTTGTTGTGGCTTGTGTTTTTAATGACTGCCATTCTAATTGGGGTTAGGTGAAATCTCAGGGTAGTTTTGATTTGTATCTTTCCAATTGCTAATGATGTTGAACATTTTTTCTAGGGAGAAAGTGGCTCATAGGAGGGACTCCAGAGGAAGGAGATAGAGGAGCAAAGAAGACGACCTAACTGAAGGTGGTGGGAGGAAGGGAGAAGGAAACACCATAATGCACGTGATGTACATTTACAAACATATCAAAGTCAATCACTAAACTGACCATGAGAAGGAGGGAGGGGGAGGGAATGGGCTGGCAATTGGGGAAGGGTTAAAAGAGTGCTGGGTGCATGTATGCCCTTACCAGCTTGTATCTCATTAAGATGTATGATTATAATACACCAATAAAAAATTTAAAAAGAGAAACTTTAAAAAAAAAAACAATGGGGGGTGCTGGGGAATGAATCCATCATTAAGAAATATATTAAATCATAATTATGCTCCAGGCATTTGGACACATTATCTCATTAAATTCTCATACAACTCTACAAGGCACTTATTATAGTCCCTATTTGTTATTTATACATGAGAAAGTAGAGATTCAAAGAGATCTAATAGGCAGTTCAATAACAAAAGTGACATGCCTTACTGGGTGTGGTGGCGCATGCCTGTAATCCCAGCTACTCAGGAAGCTGAGACAGGAGGATACCAAGTTCAAGGCCAGCCTGGGCAATTTAGCAAAAACCTGTCTCAAAATAAAAATTAATAAAGGGCTGGGAGTATAGCTCAGTGTCATACAAAAGTGGCAACAAAATGTCAGAAAACATCTGACTAAGACTGTGCCCTTTCCACTCCTTCTATGATATGCAATACAAACTCAATTGTTTTTGGTTTGGTTTTTTGTTTTGGTGTGTGTGTGTGTGTGTGTGTGTATGTGTGTGTGTGTGTGTGTGTGTGTGTGTGTGTGTGTGTAATACTGGGGATGGACCTACGGCATTCTACCTCTGAGTTATATCCTCTCCAGCCCGATTTAGGTTGGTTGGTTGGTTGGTTGGTTAGTTGGTTGGTTGGTTGGTTGGTTGGTTGGTTGGTTGGTTGGTTTTGAAGCAGGGTCTCACAAAGTTGCTGAGGTCCTCACTAAATTTCTGAGGATGGCCACAAACCTACAATCCTCCTGCCTCAGCCTCCCAAGCACTAGCATTATAGATGAGCAGCACCACACTCAGCTTCAATTGTTCATTTTATGACTCTCTTTAAATGGTCTCATGACAACTGGAAGTCCAGTAAAAAGCCACCTGCAGTGACTATGGCTACGATCTTACCTGATAAAACTAGTGAAAGAGACCATAAGATAGAGTTGTCCTAATCAAGATGGGCACAATGAATGAAAATACTGTGATTTAAGGAGAATGTTTACAAGTCCAGGCCTTCTGAATCTCTCTGCTGGCTAAAACAGTTCTAATGAAACCAAAAGAGGATTTAAAAGAACCCCTGTAACACACTCTAAGAACACTATAAATATACAACCTGAAAATGACTCTAACAGATCCACTTAATACTGACTACCATGATCCTCAGCAATATCCCTCCTAAGTCAGACATACACTTTGAGACTAACAGGAATGAGAAAACAGGAAAGTTGTTACATATATAAGTCTAAATGCTGACCCTTAAGTGACCCAGACACAATTAGTCTCCATCATCCCTCTGTGACTTCCCTGCAGCTTGACTGTGTCACTATCCCAAATCCAAAAAGCAGACCCAGCAGCACAGAGCAGTCATGAGAAATGTAAACCCTCAGCAAGTTTTTATGACAGAAATATATCTCACCCTCAGAGCATTTCCACCATTTCACAGGCCCTCCCTCACGTCCTCTGCCTTGCAAAGTCTGTGTTCCCAAATGTGACCAGAGCATCCACAATAAGTTGCTCGCCCATGGCTTGACCTCTACATCTCTGCAACAGAGCAGTTGGCCTTCCCCAACTTATTTCCTTGTTACATACTTATATACAACATATTTGCAAAGAACTGTGCTAGATTTTTCCCTAATAAAACACTTCTACACATTACAGCTAAAGAAGCATGCCTAATCTAAGGTTCTACAGAGGAATGAGAATATTGGTAACACTACAAATGTTAAAAATGATAACCTAAAGTCAAACAAAATTAATGTCAAACATACAAAGAGTGCATCTTTGTCAGTGTAAATTTCATGAAAATAAGTTAATTATAGCCTTACCTCACAAAGCACCAGACCCAAAAAATTACACAAGTAAATTCTAGCAAATTCTCGTAGAAATGGGTAATTACAATGATTTGCAAAGGTTTGGTAGTAAAGAGGTAGAGGTTTAAAAATCTTTTTTATAATACCAAAATAGCACTGACACAAATACCTGCAAAAAGATAAAAACCCACAGAGCCATTTCACTTATGAATATATGATTCATACTGATTATCACCTAAATGTGAGAGCAGAAAAGCTGATGTAGTAAACACAACCCATCAATAGTTTAACAGAATACAGTCAATAGTCTATAAGGTACCATGTGAAGAATATAGGCTTTGCAGGAAGTGGTAGAGTACACCTGCAATCCCAGTATTTGGGAGATTGAGATAGGAAGATCAGGGGTTCAAGGCCAGCCTCAGCAACTTCGCACAGGTTCAAGGCCAATCTCAGCAACTTTTGAGGCCCTCAGAACATAATGACACCCTGTTTAAAAATTAAAAATTAAAAGCTGAGCATGGTGGCACATGCTTATAATCCTAGTACTTGAGAGGCTGAGACAGGGGAATCACAGGTTTGTGGCTAGCCTGAATACAGGGAGGCCCTCTGCAATTTAGTGAGACTTTGTTTCAAAATAAAGAATAAAAAATAGAGCTAGGGGTATAGCTCAGAGGTTGAATGCCCCTGGGTTCAATATTCAGTACTGCAAAAAAATAATAATAATAAAATAATAAATTTAGAAAATAAATAAATAAATGAATAATTTTAAAAGGACTAGGATAGCAGCTCATAAGTAGACCACCTCTAGGTTCAACCCCCATTACCCCTAAATAAATAATAAAGTGAATCCATTAAAATACTAGAAGAAAACAATAGATAATCTTTATCATCTATAACTTTGAAAGTATTTTCCAAGTAAAACACAAAATCTCGAAACAATAAAATTGCTAAATTTGATGGTATATTTTTTTCTAATCTGCAAAAAAAAAGACCTAAGTCAAGTCAAAATACAAATAACAAACTACAAAATATATATTAGCAGTACATATAGCAAAAAACAAATTTTCTTTTATAGAATGAACTCTTATAACTTGATCAGAAAAAGAACAACACAAAAACCTGGGGAAAATATAAATGTCCATCAAGGAATGGTTACATAATGAGTAATTTACTCATGCAATGGAATACTGGCTATCCAGTAAAAATAAAATGCAGTTGATCTATCTGAATTAGTGTCTAAAACATATTAAATGTAAGAGTGCAAGGCACAGAAGTATTTACATAGCATGATCCTATTTATATAGCAAGGGAGCTAAAATTACAAAGATATGTTTGTATATGCTTAAAATATTACTCAAAAAATGCAAGAGCAAACTCAGAATTATGGTTGTTTCTGGGGAGGGGATTTAGAGATCTGGAGCTATAGAAAGTTTAATTTTTTATTTTTTTTATTTTTTATTTTTTATTGTGGTACTGGAGATTGAACCCAGGGGCATTCTACCTCTAAGCTACACCCCCAGTCCTATTTTTTATTCTTTATTTTGAAACAGGGTCTCACTAAGTGTGGAAGGCCTCACTAAGTAACTGAGGCTGGCCATGAACCCAGATCCTCCTGTCTCAGCCTTACAAGTGTGCACTACCACTCCTGGCTGGGAATTTAATTTTTTATTGTACATATTTTTTTCACATTGTTTGAATTTTTTAGTTTGAGCATTTTAAATTTTAGAAAATAATACCTTTCCTTTTACTTTGAGATTTATACTTAAAAACCACAAACTTTTCCTTTAAAATAATAAAACTGTTTTCCTTTTTAAAAATTAATAATTTATCACCTATTATACAAAACACTCAAACCATTCCAGGAAGTAAACTTCGAAAATTCTTTCCTACAGAAATGTGGATGTTTAAACCATTAGACACAATTGTAATGGTTTAACCACAGGTTTTGAGTACCTCGCCCAGTGATTTAGAGTGCTAGAGTAAACAATACTTTATATATCCTTGTTGGATGGGATAAAGAAAAAACGAACTCAGTAAAAAAGAATACATTCCCTAATATTTTCTTCGAATATGATAAACAACTTACTGGTTGTGCCAGAGGCTTAAGAAGTTTCCAGTTACCAGGAACAACCAGAGCCTGATACACTGGTCAGAGTAGTCTCCTCACACATACTTCTCCAAACAATCACCACTTTTGTCTTTCCAATCCTAGCTTATTGATCACCTTTTCTTGGACCTCTCCCAATTCTTCTCTCAGGTACTGTTTTTCTGGGATAAATAAAAGAAGTATTTTACTTTCAACTAATCAACTGACCATTGATACAAAATTCAGTGCTTACTGCCTAGCAGGAGTGTAATAAGATCTTGAGATAAATAATGTGTATCAGGGTGATTGTACAAGGAAATGAATTTTCCTTTGGATAAAAAAGCATATGGAGAGAAAAACAAAAAAATAATTTTAAAAAACATTTACTAAGCATTAAATCCAACCTTTAATGGATTGAAGAAAGGTAAGCTTCAGAGTCTACAAATTCATCTCTGTTTTACTAGAAAAACACAGTATGGTAACTTGGCCTCATTTCACACTTGTGTTGCACTTTTTTTCCATTTTCTCTTTCAAAAAGGAGTGCTATCTAATATCCACTAAAGCTCCCATGTTTTCTGCAGGATACTTTTATTCCTGATTAACTATTCGTACAGAAGACGGTTTGGTACGCTCTTTACAACTTCTTATAATCCATTATCAGTATCAAATCACATTCCAATAACCACATAACTCTAGTGAATAATACTATATGTGAATGAAACAACATGGTAGATGAGAACAGCATTAAGTCATTAAAAAATAAAGTGTAGGGCTGGGAATGTGGCTCAGTGGTAGTGTGTGCTTAGCAGGCAAGAAGCCCTAAGTTCAATCCCCAAAACATACACAAAACACAGATGGAAATATATACACATACAAATATAGAGGGATATATTAATAGATAATCTTTTGTGCATTTATGTGTGTTTATTGTGGTACTGGGGATTGAACCCAGGTGTATATATCCCCAGACCTATTTTATTTTTTATTGAAACAGAGTCTCACTAAGTTATTGCCTGCTCAAACCTGTGATCCGCCAGTTTAGGTATGCATCACTGTGCCTGGATAGATATGTTTTTTAAAAGGCAACTATAGCACTATTAAGTACTTTCAAATTATTAACTTACTACAAGTTAACCTAGCCGATGAAAACATTAGTATGTTTTCAAAGACATTAAGGCCATTATTATGTTCAGGCCACAGCTGAATCTACCTTAAGTAGCAGTTCATGTAGATCATAGTCTTCCTAAATACTTCTGACCTAAGTTTAGGATTCTCTTCCAAATTTTTTGGTTTTTGGTTTTTGGTTTTTGGTATCTTGGTGTCTTCAAGTACCTTACTAAAGCCACCTCTTCTATCTCTAAAGTTTTTCTCCAGTTCAATAGTTTATTTCCTAGAACACAATTGTAAAGTCAAGCACCCCTACAAAATTATATAAAGCCTTTGGGAAACTCCAGAAGTCTATGCAGAAAACCATGTTTCAAGAGAAAAAAGGAGCGGCATTTCATACATAAAGAGGAAGACATAGTAACTGCTTACTTCTGATAGTGAATCCAGTCAACTATAGAATTTGTTTTTCATCTACAGAATTTTGATATGTCTATTATTTAATTCCTGTACATAGTTCATTAAAAATGCCACTCTCTGAGAATTACTTTTAAAAAGTTCAAATACAACTGAATGCAAGCAGCATCACCAGGAGGGAATACTTATGCCTGAAAAGATATAGATGTGAGCCTGGAACTCATGTGGTCCTGGAGCCTCTGAGGAAGAGGCCTTTCTCTGTGTTCTAGATTCATGAGGCAAAATTACTAGTTTGACAAAAATTACTAGTTGGTCTTAACAATTATCTTTTTTTTTTTTTTTTTTTTTTTTTGCGGTACTGGGGATTGAACTCAGGCAATCTACCTCCGAGCTATTCCCCAGTCCTATTTTTTTTTTTTTTTTAATTCTTTATTTTGAAACAGGGTCTCACTACATTGTGGAGTACCTCACTGGTAGCTGAGGCTGGCCACGAACCCAGATCCTCCGGTCCCAGCCTCCCAAATCCTGGGATTCAAGCGTGTGCCACCACGCCCAGCTTACAATTATCATTTTGAAAAGCAAGAATTTTAGCTTTCCACTAACATTAAACAGTACTAAATTATAGAATAATACAATTCAATAAACAAGAATATTTTAAAATTAAGTAAGGGTTAAGCCGGTTATAGGACTAAGTATTATAAAATAGCATGAGCTAAAATGTGATAAGCAGGATGACAAAGAACTCTTTTTTTACTTGACAACTCTTCCAACCTCTACGTGTTTAAAATTCCACAACTAGTGTACATAACCTTTGAAATAATAAAAGCACAGATTCAAAAAATGTTTTAAATCTAAATGAGGTCTTTTTAAAAAGTCAATCCTGAGCTGGGCATGGTGTTGCACACTTGTAATGCCAGCATTTGGGAGGCTGAGACCGGAGGATCTGGGTTCGAGGCCAGCCTCCATTGCTTAGTGAGGCCCTCCGCAACTTAGTGAGACCCTGTTTCCAAATAAAGAATAAAAAAAAAAAAAAAATAGGGCTGGGACTGTACTCAGAAGTAAAATGTCCTCAGGTTCCATCCCCAGTACCACAAAAAAAAAGTCAATCATGTTAGTCTAGAAACGGTAAATTCTAATCCTTCAGAATCAACCAAATATATCATGCATTTTTTAAACCAGTTAAAGAAGTACACAAATATAAACTTTTCCACATAGACCAGAAGAACTGATCTTTTAATCCATTAATTTTTTAAAGCATAGGCCAACTCTCTTGCGCGTGTCAGAAATCTTTACCATGCTTAGTTTTATACAGATTACGCTGTGGTCCACGTGCACTGAAACTTTCACATGTGATTGTGCCTAACATACTGTCTTTTTATGTCCTGTAACAGTTTCATTTAACAAGGTGTTTGTGGTAATGCTGAAAAATGCACCCCCAAATTAACTTTAGAATATGAGCTGGATGTTATGTTCAGCAAACACAGAGGTTCATATAAACCTCTATGCAAAAGGTCAAACCATTTTATGGTACTATATGGAAGACAGATCTTTATAAAACAAAAATAATAATGGCGGCAACATTTATTTGAGAAAAGTAAACAGAATGAGGAAAGTGACTGTTGATTGCACACAGTTTATTTGTGGGGTGAAGAAATATGCTCTAAGATAAGACAGTGGTGATAGCTGCACAACTTCATGAATATACTAAAAACCTGGGAGGCCGAGACAGGGCCACAGGTTTGAAGCCAGGCTCAGCAAGACCCTCAACAACTTAGCAAGACCCTGTTTCAAATTTTTTAAAAATGTTTAAAGGGCTAGGGGTATATCAGAGATAGAATGCCCTTGGGTTCAATCCATAGTACAAATAAAATTTTTTAAATGTACTAAAAATAAGTTAGTTGTACATTTTAAAAAGGTAAATTGTATGCTGGGTGTGGTGGTGCACGCTTGTAATCCCAGCATTTGGGAGGCTGGGACCGGAGGATCTGGGTTCGCGGCCAGCCTCAGCTACCGTGAGGCACTCTGCAACTTAGTGAGACCCTGTTTCAAAATAAAGAATAAAAAATAGGGCTGGGGCTATAACTTGGAGGTAGAATGCCCCTGAGTTCAATCCCCAGTACCACAAAAAAAAGAAAAAAAGGTAAATTTTATGGTATATGAATTGTGCTTCAAATTTTAGGTCAAATAAATAAATATCAAGAAATAAAGTACTAGCCAAATATGAATAATAACATTCTGAAATGCATGTACAGTATTTTAGCACGGTCATAGCTGGGAAAGCACATTAAACAAGACACACAAGGCAAGGCTAATTTTTTGGGGGGGGAGTAACAGAATTAATGTGTTCTTTGCTTTGATTTCAAAAAGAAAATATAAAAAGATCCTTAAATTCAACTCTCAATCTTTATTCTTCCTCGAGAAGCCACCTTCTGAAAAATTACCACTGGTTTTCTAAACATGTCCAGACAAAAGCAGGGTAAACATACCATAGTCCATTACTGCTGGAAGTTGCCAGTCCTTCAGCCTAATCACCCAGTTGTATCCGCTCTATCCCACAAGAATGGGGCACCCAGGACTGTGCAGCCTCCCTTCACTGCGGGGTTTCTTTATGTGCCCTGAGCTCTTTTGAATGGGAAATGCTTTTTAGAAAGGACATCGAAGAGGTTGTGCAGCTAAGCCATTTTCCTTTTCTTTTAGTACAATGCACAACTTTTTGGTTTCAATGAACTTCTATAGTATAGATAAATAAAAGCAAAGAACACATTACCTTTTTGGAGAGGAAGAGCTACAAGATCATTCAGCCTGCCCATGTCCGAATTTAACAGCCTGCAGGATTGAAATCCCTTTCCAAAAGGCATGTTTCTAAAGCAAAAGGAAATGAAAGCACACAATAAGGCCACCCCTACAGCTGTATCTGTCAGCCTTCGCTATTAAGAGATTACATAAAGCCATGAGAAGCTCTGAATGTCACTTAAAGAGAAAAAAAAAAGATAGTGACCAGAAGGGAACATGAGCAGGGCTTTTGGGTTACTGGAAATGTTCTGTTTCTTGAATTGAATGTTGACTGATTGAGTGTGTTCAGTTTGTAAAAATTAATTAAGCTGAAGAATTCTGGTGTACCCTTTTTTTTTTCCAAGTACTGGGGATTGAACATAGAGCTTCATACATGCTTTTCAAGTTCTCTACCTCTGAGTTACATCTCCAGCGTTTTTTTGTTTTTGTTTTTGTTTTTGTTTTTGTTTTTGTTTTGAGACAAGGTCTAGCTAAGTAGTTGCCCAGGCTGACCTCAAACTTGTTACCTTCCTGTGTCCGCCTTCTGAGTTGCTGGGATTACAGGCATGTACCACTACATCCATTTGATACATACTTTTTATTTTTTTTATTTTTTGTGGTACTGAGGATTGAACCCAGTGATATTCTACCTCTGAGCCACACCCCCAGTCGTGTGTGTGTGTGTGTGTGTGTGTGTGTGTGTGTGTGTGTGTTACTGAGGATTGAACTCAGGGGCATTCTACCTCCGAGCTACACCCCTAGCCCTATTTTTTATTCTTTATTTTGAAACCGGGTCTCACTAAGTTTCAGAGTGCCTCACTAGGTAGCTGAGGCTGGCTGCGAACCCGGATCCTCTGGTCTCAGCCTCCCAAATGCTGGGATTACAAGCATGTGCCACCACGCCCGGCTCCCCCCAGTCCTATTTTATTTTTACTTTGAAGCAGGGTCCCATTAGGTAGGTCAATGAGAGTCCTTAAACCTGAGAGCCTCCCAAGGACTGAGATTACAAGTGTATGCCACCACACCTGGCATGATATATACTTTTTAAATGTATGTGCTTCCACAAAAAGTAAGCAAATAATGTGAAATCAGATATTGTGATGCCTCCAACATTGCTCTGTTTCTCAGAATTGTTTTGGCTATTCTGGGCCTTTTGTTCTTCGACATGAATTTTAGGACTATTTTTTATGTGAAGTATGTCATTGATGGAGTTTACATTTAATTTATATATCACTTTTGGTAGTATGGCGATTTGAACAATATTAATTAGGTCTATCCGTGAACCATCTTCTAAGGTCTTTCCATCTTCTAAGTATCTTTTTTTTTTTTAATGCTCTGTAATTTTCCTTGTAGAGATCTTTCACTTCTTTGGTTAGATTCATTCCTAGATTTCTTTTTCATTTCTTTATTTGTTGTTTTGTTTTATTTTATTTGAGGCTATTGTTGGAGTGGAATTGTTTTCCTGATTTCTTTCTCTGTGGATTCATTATTTGTGTAGAGAAAAGCTATTCATTTTTGTATGTTGATTTTGTATCATGAACTTTGGTGAATTTGTTTATCAGCTCTAGAAGTCTTGTGATGGGGTCTTTCAGATCTTCTAAGTATAGGATCCTATTACCTGCAAATAGAAATAACTTGACTTCTTCCTTTCCTAGATGGATCCTTTTCATTTCTTTCTCTTGCCTAATTGCTCTGGCTGAAATTTCAAGTACTATATTGATTAGAAGTGGTGAGAGTGGACATCCTTGTCTTTTTCCTGATTTTAGAGAAACTGCTTTCAGTTTTTGCCCATTCAGTATGATGTTGGCTTTGGATCTACCATATATAACCTTTATTATGTTGAGATAAGTTCCTTCTATCCCTAGTTTCTTTAGAGCTATGGTAATAAAACCAGCATGGTACTAGCATGTAAACAGATACACAGACCAATGGAACAGCATAGAAGACACAGAGACAAATCTACACAAATACAACCAGCTGATTCTTGACAAATGTGCCAAAAACACCCTCTTTAACAAATGGTACTAGGAAAATTGGAAGAAGAATTTATAGGAGAATGAAACTAGATCCCTATCTCTCACCCTACAAAAAAGATAACTCAAAATGGACCAAAGACCTAGGAGCAACTGCAACTTGCAACTGTTAGAAGAGAACATACGAAGAAAGCTCCAACACAAAGATGCAGGCAGCAACTCCCTTAACAGGACTCCTATAGCTCAGGAAATACCAAGAATTAATAAATGGGATGGCATCAAATTAAAAAGCTTTCACACAGCAAAGGAAATAATTAACAGCATGAAAAGAGAACCTCAAGCGGGGCATGGTGGCGCGCTTGTAATCCCAGTACTTGGGAGGCTGAGATCAGAGGGTTCGTGGCCAGCCTCACCTACTTAGTAAGGCTCTCTGCAACTTAGTGAGACCCTGTTTCAAAATAAAGACTAAAAAATAGCACTGGGGGTGTAGCTCGGAGGTAGAATGCTCCTGGGTTAAGTCCCCAGTACCACACACAAAAAAAGGAGAGAATCTCAGGAGAAAATCTTTAGTCAGCTACTCTTCTGACAGAGGATTAAATATCCAAAATATATATACCATATGATTTACCAAGAATGGTCTTCATTGTCTTATATAAGCTCTTTTTTTTAATTTATTTTTTATTGTAGTAATTCGTGCAATATAGCATACATCTTTGTTAAGTACAAGTTGTTAACAACATATTTGCACACAATTCTCATTTGACCCCTTCCCCAATTCCCACCCCATTCCCTCCCCCTCCTTCCCCCTCTCAGGTTCAGTTCAGTGAGTGACCTTGCTTGTAATTCTAGTACTTGTGAGGCTGAGACAGGAGGATCACAGATTCAAGGACAGCCTTAGCAATTTACTGAGGCCCTCTACAAAATGAAAGAATAAAATAGGGCTGGGTGTGTAGCTCAGAGGTAGAATGCCCCTGGGTTCCATCCCTTGTAACACACACATACACATACATTTACACATACACACACACATACACACACACACACACACACACACACACACACACACACACACAAATATATATACACAATGGAATATTGTTCATCCTAAAAACAGAAGGAAATCCTGCCACAAGCTACAACGTAGATGAATCTTAAGGACATACGCTAACTGAAATAAATCAGTCACAAAAAGATAAATACTAGATGATTCTACTTATATGTAGTATCTAAAGTAGTCAAATTCATAGATACAGAAGATAAAATGGTGACCATCAGGGGGTTGGGAGGGGAAATGAGTTGTTTGACCGAATAGTTTCAGTACTCCAAGAGAAAAAGCCCCAGGTATCTGCTGCATAATAGCATGAACATACTTGACATTACTGAACTGGATACTTAAAATGGCTAAGGAGGTCAATTTCCTTCTGTGGCTTTTAACACAATTAAAAATGTAAAAAGAGAATGTATTAGAAATTATTTAAATTAAACCCAGGAAGGGCTACCAAAGACCCTTCATCCTACTCATCTTCTCTGATTCCATAAGATGAATTTGACCAACATTTACATGACACCACTCACTGTACCAAGATAGCACCATATATCTGAAAGTGGGCAAACAGTAACCAAACGCTAAGTCACAGGCACGATGCAAGTAAGTCTAAACATCCACAGCCAGAGCACCTACTCCATTTAAAGAAGGCAAAAATGTTTTGAGCTCTGATTCTACACTGACCAGGAAAGCGTAATCCCTGAGGAAACATATATTCAACATATGAGACCATCCTTCTCTCCTGTGAATAACTGTATGAGTGGGGAAAAAAAAAAAAACACAGTGCAATGTTTCCCACATTGAAGGAGATAATAACAAGGCAGCTACCAGTGTTACCTATTAACAACTGAGTTATTCTGGTTTTCAGCATATTTCACAAATATCTCAAAAGAAGAAAATATTCATGGTGTGCATGAGAATTCTACAAATTCCTCATGTTGAATGTTTCTAAAATGTTATTAACTCAATAATCAATGCCCTCAGATATACACATTAAAGGAACAGCATTTTGTAATTATATATGTATACGTATACATATATTCAGAGAAAGAGGTTGGTTTAGGTACAAGTTGATAATTTTTATTCCTTTCAAAGGTATTCCCACACTATCTATAAGCAGTTTTTGTTCTGTGGTGTAACTTACCTGATGATTCTCTTTGGAATACAAACTAAGATTTCAAAATTTCAAGTCTATGAATCACCATTTCGGCCATAGGCAGCTAAAATTATTCATTTACATTTCCGCACTCACTAAAGACCAAGCATAATTTTATCTTCATAATTCTTTAAGAAGGGAAACTATAGATTGAACTCTTTTTTTCAACTGAGCTCTACAGTGTTTTCCTATTTATGTTTGAAAACCAATGCATGTCTAATATACTATAATCTCTGAAACTCCTAACCAAATAACTGAACCATCTTTTTGTTCCTTTTTTTTTTTTTCTTGTTGTTTTTTATTTTTTGTGGGGGAAGCAGGAGGTGGCGTTTTGGGGATTGAACACAGGGGCAGTCTACCTCCCAGCTACTCCCTAGTCCTTTTCATTTGTTTTGTTTTGTTGTTGTTGTTGTTGTTGGTGGTGGTGGTGGTGGTGGTGGTGTGTGTGTTACTGGGGATGGAACCCAGGGAGATTCTACCTCTGAGCTACATCCCTAGCCCGATTTTACTCTTTCTTTCTTTTTTTTTTTTTTTTTTTTTTTTGAAACAGGGTCTCACCAAGTTGCAGAGGGCCTTACTAAATTGCTGAGGCTGACCTCAAACCTGCAATCCTCCTGTCTCAGCCTCCCAAGTACTGGGATTACAGGCCTGCACCACCACATCCAACTTGAACCATCTTTCAAATGGCAGACTGGGTTAAATCTGAGAAGCCATCTCCAATTGATAAAACTTTTGCCTCCCACCAAAAAGTTGCCTATCAAGCTGATGAAAACCACTTGCCTAGCTTAGCCTTTAAAATTCTATATATTTGCCGGGCGTGGTGGCGCACGCTTGTAATCCCAGCATTCGGGAGGCTGAGACCGGAGGATCCTGGTTCGTGGCCAGCCTCAGCTACTAGTGAGGCACTCCGCAACTTAGTGAGACCTGGTTTCAAAATAAAGAATAAAAAAAAAATAGGGCTGGGGGTAGAGCTTGGAGGTAGAATGCCTCTGAGTTCAATCCCCAGTACCGCAAAAAAATAAAATAAAATAAAATTCTATATATTTAATCTGCATTTTCCTTGGTCATTACTTTTGGAGTGGAGGATCAGACCCAGGGACATTATACCTCCTAATTACAACCCCAGCCCTTTTTATTTTTTATTTTGAAGCAGGTTCTCGCTGAGTTGTGAGGGCCTCGCTAAATTGCTTGAGGCTGGCCATGAAACTGCAATCCTCCTGTCTCAGCCTCCCATCCACTGCACCTGACCCTTGGTCATTACTTAAGAGGCTTCAGAAGGAGTCATACATTGCACAAGCTGTAAGAGGTAGCAAGAAAAATAAAGAAAGTAAATATGAGTGAATGGTAAAAATGAATTACTTTATCTTCTCAACCCCATTCCAATAAATTTGAAATATCTGCCACTGATAATCTACATTGCTACAAACTGAGCTAACAGCATACACTCCATATGAATGAATGAATGAATGAATGAATGAATGCCCTGCCAAACCTGTTGGCACACAAGAAAAGATGGCATGGTACAGGGAAGAGGATGGCTTTTAAAATCAGGCAGACATGAGAAATGTTTTAATCCCTGCACTGCCACTTAGCAGGTGTCTGACCTGAGCACAGAGTAGTCTGAGCCCTAGTTTTCACAACTGTAGGCAGGGGATAACAGCAGCTGCCTTGAAAGATGATCAAGATTCAGTGACAATACCTAGCGTACAGTGGGCACTCAGCGTCGAGAATGAACAAAGCCTTCTGTTTTCCAACACAAACAAGTGACAGCAGCTGCAGTCATAATACTTTCTTTTTCATTTGCTACGCATCATTTTTTGGGGGAGGGGTAACTGAGGATCTAAGCTAGGGGTGTTCTACCTCTAAGCTATACCCCAATTCTTTTATTTATTTATTTTTCCTGAAACGGAGTCTCACTAGGTTGCTGAGTCTGACCACTAACCTGTGATTCTCCGGTCTCGGCTTCCCAAGTACTGGAATTACAGGTGTGTGTCGTCACACGTGGCTAGGCATCATTATTTTTACAATTATTATAAAGGTGTCATTATAATTAGAACATTAACTCCTGGAACAGAACAGGGCACACTTTAGGGAAACTCAACAAAGCTGAACTCTGGTTAGAGGGGAAAGTGCCTTAAAAATGAACAATAACAAAATGTGTGATTGCCTATAGCAGAACAAACATCCAAAAAAAGGAGAGATGATATGATCAAGCAAGACTTCGTAGAAGAGCACTGAAGACGACCTTGAAAAAGAGGTAAGACATAATAGCTAAGCCAAAGAGGAATGAGAATATCCTAGAGGATGGAATAAAGTTAGCAAGTAACCACAGTGGGCATGTGTAGCCATCAGATGTTCAGTGAATAATAAAGAGACCAACTCTGGAACACAGAGTTTTGTGTTTGGAAACAATAGATAAGATTGAGTAAAAATAATCAGAGATGCTATTATGAGAACCAAAGAAAATTTGTCAGAGAAATCATGGTTGCTGGAAATCAGAGATATTTTTTAAAGAAACAATGTATAACTCGGTGGTTTTAGAAGACTGATCTATCAGAGACATCACTGAGTAGATTGAAGAAGAGAGAGTTCAGAGACAAAACAACTGGTTAAGAAGCTATGGTCACAATCCTAACACCAAAGCGGTGAAAGTGTGAATTAAGACGGTGGCAGTGTGATGATAAAGATGGGGACAAGAATGCGAGGAAGCACAGAAACTCTCACAGAGTTGCACACAGAGCAAAGAATCAAAAGAGGACACCATAGTTTCAAGGGTGGGAAAGAGGGAAAATGCCAGCCAGCTCTAGTGAGGAAAGTCATCCAGGGACAAAGGAAGCAAATTCAGTTTCATAAACTGTTATGAACATCCAGAAAGAAGATGTTAAGTTAGAAAAATGGTATGGCGGCACACAACTGTAATCACAATATTTGAAGAGCACAAAGGGAGGATCGCTATTTGAAGCCAGAAAAGGCTGGGAGCATAGCTCAGAGATAAAATGCCCCTGGGTTCAATCTTCAGCATCAAAAAATAAAAAAAGATAGTAAAGTCAGAACATAAAGATGTGGGCTCTACACGTGAAAGGGGGCCTTGTGCTCAGAAAGTATGGCTATGGAAGCTGCAAAGATTCTGATGCAAAGAAACAAAATAAGCCCAGCACTCTGAGCAGAGGTATCTGTGAAGGAAACAAAGACCCAAAGAAGTCAGAGAAGGTGGAAAAAACCTAAGTGATGTCGCTAAGGCCATGGAACTTAGTCTCTGGAAGACAGAAGTGGTCAAGAAAACTAGAAAAATCAATGAAGACGAGGGCTAAAAACAGGCCACCACATGTGGCAATCATGAGGCCCGTTAGTCAAAGTGTCAGATGACAAAACCCCATTTAGTCAAACCCCACGTTAGTCAAAGTGTTAGTTGGCAAAAGGAAGTGAAAAAAGAAAGCAGTGTAGACAGTCTATACTTTCCACAGCCTAAGAGAAGTATCATTCAGATTTTTAATAAAAAATATAGAAAAACGAAGTTTTGAGAAATTAGAAGAATCTGATAAACCGGACCTGCCAGTGCCTGCCTGTAATCCCAGCACCTGGGAGGCAGAGACAGGAGGATCGCAGGTTCAAGGCCAGCCTTAGCAACTCAGCAAGACCCTGTTTCAAAATATATATAAATAAATAAGCAAACAAATAAATAAAGCAAGCAGGCAGGCAGGTAGGCGGAGTATACATCAGAAACAGAATGTCCCAGGTTCAATTCCCAGTACCAAACTGTGATGGTCACAGATCCTAATCTTTCTCTTCCTGTCCTTCTGGGTTGATCTGATTTCTTGGTTACCTTGCATAACCTCTTGACACTTTATTTTTAGGCTGTATTATGGGTCTCTCTCCTTTCAGTGAGAGACGATCCTGTCAATCCCTCCTTTCCCTTTCACCTCTTTCTTTTTACTCACACCATTGAGATAATGACAAAAGCAGAATTTAAAAGATGGTCGACCAAGAAGGTAACCGTTACTCTCTGTGTCTTCAGAAGAGGGTTATTTTCCAAAAAGTTTGGGAAAATATCCTCAACCTCACTAGCCATTAGGAAAATGCAAACTTAAACTACACTGAAATACCACTTTACACGTACTAGAATGGCTAAAATTTGAAAGGTTGACAAGGATATACACCAACTAGAATTTTTACATACCGTTGATGGTAATGTAAAATAATACAATAACTTTGAAAAATAACTTAGTAATTTCTTAAAAGATTTATATACACCTACCAGGATGATCCAGCCAAGCATTTACCCAAGAGAAATGGAAGTTCATGCATGGACAAAAAGCTAGACGTGACTGTTTATAGCCAAAACCTCAAGCAACTCAAATGTCTAACAAGTGAATAGCTTAACAAATTTGATATATCCAGACAATGAAACACAACACAAAATTAAAAATGAATGAACTGGCATGGAGGCACACATCTGAAATCCCAGTACTTACAAAGCTGAGACAGGAAGATCTCAGGTTCAAGACTAGTCTCAGCAACTTAGCAAGCCCTTCAGCAATTTAGTAAGCCTCTCAGCAACCTATAGTGTTTCAAAAACAAAAAATAAAAAAAGGGCTGAGAGTGTAGCTTGGAGGTAGAATGCCCCTGAGTTCAATCCCCAGTACCTAAAGAAATTAAAAAATTTTTAAAAGAACTATAACATACACCATTATGTAAAAGTAAATTTTGTCTATCTATGTGGTGCTTGGGATTGAACCCAGGGGTACTCTATCTCTGATTTATATCCTCAGCCCTTTTTTAAAACTTTTTATTTTAAAAGAGGGTCTCACTAAGTTATTGCATACTGGCAATCCTGTCTCAGCCTCCCAAGTACTGGGATCACACAGGCATGTGCCATCACACTGGGCTCTAAAAATGAATTACTGATAGATGAAATAGCATAGATCTCAAAATGATTTTGCTCAGTGGGGAAGGGAAAAAAAGTGTGTACTACATGCTTCCATTTATATGAAATTTCACAAAATGAAAATTAGTAGTGACAGGAAGCAGACTCATGGTTGCCTAGAGATGAAGGCAAGAGGGAGAGAAGTCATGAAAGAGGATCACCAAGGAGCATGAAGAACCTCCTCAGTTATAGATATGCTCATGTCCTTAACTGCACTCATGATTTCATAACTCAAACTGCTCAAAGTGCATGTCCTAAATATGTACAGATCATTGTAGGTTTATCACACCTCGGTGAAGCTATTTCTAGAAACAACATATTTGAATATGGACTGTGTATTCGATAGTAATATTTTTTTTTTTTTTTTTTTCGGTACTGGAGGCTGAACTCAGGGGCATTCTACCTCCGAGCTACACCCCCAGCCCTTTTTTTTTTTTTTTTTTTCGGTACTGGGGATTGAACTCGGGGGCATTCTACCTCTGAGCTATACCCCCAGCCCTATTTTTTATTCTTTATTTTGAAACTGAGTCTCACTAAGTTGTGGAGTGCCTCACTAGGTAGCTGAGGCTGGCCTCAAACCCGGATCCTCCAGTCTCAGCCTCCCGAATGCTGGGATTACAAGCGTGTGCCACCACGCCCAGGCTCCAGCCTATTTTTTATTCTTTATTTGGAAACAGTGTCTCACTAAGTTGCGGAGTGCCTCACTAGGTAGCTGAGGCTAGCCGCGAACCTGGATTCTCCGGGCTGAGGCCTGCGCCACCACGCCTGGGTTAGTAATATTTTCTTAATGTTAATTCTGGGGGGAGTGGGCAAGTGGGTATGGAACTCAGGAAGTGGCATTCTAGCTTCAAATTAACATCCTCAGCTCTTCTTATTTTTATTTTGAAACAGAGTCTCACTAAATCCTAAATCCTGACGCTGGCCTTGAACCTGCGATTCTTCTGTCTCAGCCTTCCAAGTACTGAGATTATAGGTGTGTGCATCTGCACCTGGCTTCAATGTTAATTTTTTTTTTTTTTTTTTTTTTTTTTTTTTTTTTTTTTTTTTTTTTTTTTTTTTTTTTTTTTTTTTAATGAAAGGCATAAAGTCACCATGGGAGCTAAGGGTGACAACTTCTCTCTGGTAAAGTCATCGGACTTTCCCACTGTTACCTTATTTTTGAGACAGAGAAAAATAAAACTAGCTGTATTTTCATCAAAGAATTCCTTCTTAAGCATATTTCCAAAATACATTCCTGCCTGTTCTTTTTCGTATCTAAATCTGTTTGCATTACATAATCCTCTGGGGATAAAATATTTGTGTCTCCATGTAGCTCCATGGACCAAAGGAGAGCCTATGGCTCTAAATCAAGGTGTAGAAAACTTCTCTGGCACCAGCCATGGTGACACACACCTGTAATACCAGTACTTGGAAGGCTGAGACGGGAGGATCATAGGTTCAAGGCCAGCCTCAGCAATTTAGTGAGGCTCTTGGAAACTTGGCATGACCAAGTTTCAAAATAAAATTTTTAAAAAATGGCTTGGAATATAAGCTTGGATGCAGAATGTTCCTGGATTCAATTCCTAGTAGCAAAAAAAAAAAAAAGAGAGAGAGAGAGAAGGGGGGCAGGGAGGGGGAGAACTTCTCTGGTCATTGTTACACTGTTAGGACTTCATTTCTTTATCCCTTTAGCAGTAGTCATCTTGATCCCTTAGAATCTTAGATGTTAAAAATACAAGCTTCAAGCCGGGCGTGGTGGTGCACGCTTGTAATCCCAGCATTCGGGAGGCTGAGACCGGAGGATCCGGGTTCAAGGCCAGCCTCAGCTACCTAGTGAGGCACTCCGCAACTTAGTGAGACCCGGTTTCAAAATAAAGAATGAAAAATAGGGCTGGGGGTATAGCTCGGAGGTAGACTGCCTCTGAGTTCAATCCCCAGTACCGCAAAAAAATAAAATAAAAATAAAAATACAAGCCGGGCGTGGTGGCGCACGCTTGTAATCCCAGCATTCGGGAGGCTTTGACCAGAGGATCCGGGTTCGCGGCCAGCCTCAGCTACCTAGTGAGGCACTCCGCAACTTAGTGAGACTCGGTTTCAAAATAAAGAATAAAAAATAGGGCTGGGGGTATAGCTCGGAGGTAGAATGCCTCTGAGTTCAATCCCCAGTACCGCAAAAAAAAAAAAAATACAAGCTTCAAGACAGGGGTAGTGGCACATGCCTATTAATTCCAATACTTGGAAAGCTCAGATAGGAGGATCACAGGTTAGAGGCCAAACTCAGCAAATAGTGAGACCCTATTTCAAAAATAAAAAATAAAATAGGGCTGGAGGTATAGCTCAGAGGTAGAATGCACCTAATTTCAACCCCTAAAAGCTTCATTCCCAAGAACTATTTGCTGCTTCTAGAGCCTCACTCTGAGACAAACCAGGGTGCTCAGAAGAATTGCCAGGGAAGAAGAAGAAAGGTCAGAATGCCCAACTGGCCTATCTTCTGAAATCATTCGAGAATAAAATACCCCAGAGTTTCAAGCCAAATGTAAGAAAAGAAACAGCAAATAAACACTTTTTGTATGTATTGATGAATATAAATTACCAGGCTGAGTGCCCATCTCTGTATTCCCATCTGGTATCAAAACTAAGGCTGGCACTTCTATTAAAAATAATGCAGATAGCCGGGCGTGGTGGCGCACGCTTGTAATCCCAGCATTCGGGAGGCTGAGACCAGAGGATCCGGGTTCGCGGCCAGCCTCAGCTACCTAGTGAGGCATTCCGCAACTTAGCGAGACCTGGTTTCGAAATAAAGAGAGTAAAAAATAGGGCTGGGGGTGTAGCTCGAAGGTAGAACGCCTCTGAGTTCAATCCCCAGTAC
>PVLC010008765.1:17205-56812 GCA_004027655.1 Graphiurus murinus | reverse complement strand
TGATAACAGATATACCCTCTCATGGTCTTCTGTACTTCTGAGTGTTGCCAATTTGTGCATTATCTGCTGAGTTTGCAGAAGAGAAGGTGCTTTTCCGGAATTCTTATTTTATATTTTAAAATTACATATTATTTATAGTTTTGTTTTTTTCTAGATAGATATGTGTGGCTTTTTAACCTATGCCTGAATACAGACAATAACCCATAAAACAATCCCCAAATAAATAGAGCTGTTGACAGGTAAATTATGAAAATAGCGAGCAATGGACATTTTGGCACATATTTAGTGCAGCAGTTTACAACCATATATATTATATATCCTGCTTTTCAGTGTCAGAGTGGAAATGTTTCATTTCTTCTAATAGTACTTGTGACAATAAGTAAGGTTTGAAAAAGTAGTGGCCCTTTTTCTGCTGAGCCCTAAAAGTTGGAAATCATAGTGAAAACATTAAAAATGGAAAGAGATCAAGAGAGAAAAGAAGGCAAGTCAAATCACTACTCAAAAAAATTTTATAGAGATTTGAGACAAGGAAATAAATTTAAAAAGTATCTTAAAATAAAGCTCTGGTATAAGAATATTGGAACCCTATAGAAGAGGGCTGAAGTAATTTGATTATCTTCTCTCAACTTTTTGACTCCTAAGTGATCCGTCATTGTAACTAAGCCTGTGAAGCATGACCAAAGATCATGTTGAAACAGACAAAGAAATGAAACATTTCAAGATAATAGATCAGATTTGAGAGGTGACTTCGAAAAGACACATACTCAATATATTGTAATCCTTCATTCTATACTCATGACAGCCAATAACCAATGAAAGAAGAAACTATGTTTTAATGAGTTTGACTTGATCTGGTTACTCCACTCATTCATTTCAGAAATGATAGAGCCAGGCCCTTAGCCTCTGATTCCAGGATCTCTAAAAACTTTGAAATTTTTAGAGGGGAAATTATTTAAAGTTAAGAAGATCTGGTAACTGCTGGCCAAACGTTCAATTTTGTCCTATATAAAAATGAGGAGAAATTCATGGCTTTAAAATTACTGACAAAACCATATTCAATAGGTATGTGGTTAGTGTTCAGTTTGCTAGATCTCTTAACTGTTATAGACTGTTAGGAGAGGTATTGAAACTGTTAAAGAACGAAAGGGCTATTTGAATGGAAGAGTGGTCTATACTCACACCACGCATGAAGGCTCCTTGCTATTGCTGCACATACTGACTCAGAAATGCAAGGTTTAGATTCACTTAAGGATAGAAGGGAAAATGTAAGTACAGCAAGATCTAGTTCAGCAAGACAAAAGCAGAGGCTTACCTTTGGACTGCCATATAAAGTGATTCAACACCTCTCTCCTAGGAATCTCTAAGAATGTCTGCATTGATACTGACTAAAACAACTCCTGTGAGGATACAGAATCAACACTGAAAATGTCTGATGTACTTGGGTAGCATCATGTAATGCTAGATTGCAAAAAGAAAGAAAGGCATCCCAAGAGGAATTTCAATTTAAGGCAAATGGGGACCAGTGATCTGCATGCACAGTAGGGCTTAGTAAGTCAGAAGGAAGTGCTCAGTCTAACAGCAACGTGTAACTAACATTCTGACCCCATCAGCTTAGGTACTATAGAGAAACATTAGGGAGCTGAGGAAGGAGGGACATTATATAACACCAGGAGCTAGGCAAATGATGTGTGCAGCACACTCTGGGCATGGCAGAACTGGAGGGGGTTGTTGGCATGGGTTGTCATCAAAGACTGAGCCAGTCAGCACAGACCTATAGCAGGAACTGTGGAGACTTGGAGTAATGCTGGGATAACAAGTATTAGAGGCACTAATCTCTGAGTCCTAGTAGCTATGGCAGTAGAAGGGAGGGAGAAGAACTCACTGGATTATTTGGGTAGAATTATTATATTATAGCAGGTGGTGTGTGGTATTTGCTGGAGGACCCAACACTCTTGGTAGATATTATATGTTTTTTCAGCCATTTGAAATTGTGGTGGTGTACTGACCTCATTGGTAAGACAAAAATCGCCAAGACTAAGGACTCGAACAGGGATAAGCAGCAGCCCAGGGCATGCTGGAACATAACAGGCAAGACAGACGGGGGTAGAGTGGAGAAAATTGTACTTTATGCTACTCTGGATAGGTGTGAATTCAATGTCTTTATAGTTTGGATAAGTATCTGTAATACGATTTTGTCACAAGCTGACAAAAACTAAGATCCAATTATATTCATTGGCAGGTAGCATGAGCATTCCACATTTAAAGATTTAAAAGCTCATGATTTAATGCATTTT
Source organism: Graphiurus murinus (assembly GCA_004027655.1). NCBI lineage: Eukaryota > Metazoa > Chordata > Mammalia > Rodentia > Gliridae > Graphiurus > Graphiurus murinus. Next base: position 54,518 of record PVLC010008765.1, on the reverse strand, counting down.
TTAAAATAGCAATTATTGGTTCAGTATAATTCCTTTTGAGGATAGGGAAATAAACAACAAGGTTTCTGTTTATTTTAAACCATGTTGATAATAATATCATTCCATGTGTGCCTCTGAGAAAAAGTATGCTTCAACATCATTAGAGAAATGAGACAACTAGATAGAATCAAGGCAGATATTCACTTTCCTGTATTTATTTTTATCCTCCACAACTTAGACCAAGTTTGCATACATATCTATCTAGATGTATTTTATATTTTTATGCAGTTTGAAATATATTACTTTTTTTCTGATGAGTTAATATATCAATATATTATTCATTTGGAATGCCAGTTTCAAATTACTATCCCTGTGCCAAATGTAAAGAGCAGTCATGGAAACATGCCTTTCAATGTGAGAATGACTTAGTAAACTATTTATTTTCCAGAATATTCACTTTATAATTTAAATTACAAATCTTAGTGACAAAAGAGTAAATCAAAATAACAAAAGGAGTCCATTTAAATAATGAAACAAACATCAGTCTATTGCTCTGGGAATATTAATCATCCCGGGACTTGAATTTCCTACATCCATTTTCCCTAAAACAGAAAATAGATCCTCTGGCTGTGGAGACACACAGGATTTGTTGCAGGTAGATAATAGTGTATTGCTCTCAAAAGAAAAAGTAGAAAGCAAAATTTCAAAGCCAGGGGGGAACCATGATGAACTGAAGTCTGCTAAATTGCAACTGAAATCCTAAATGCAGGAGCAGAAGCTTTTCATCAGTCCCCTGGTAAACCACCACAGGTTTTAAGTGGCTGAACATAAGACATGGGAAGACTGAGCCACTCTAACAGGCTAGCCACTCAGACATTTCCTTTTTTCTGATACTATGGAATCATCAAGATCTGTTTTAGTTTTTATATAATGCTCATTTTTAGGACTGAACATCTTTTGTGATGAAACTAAATTTTTAAATAGTAAAATCAAATAAAACCCAAGTTTTTTTTTGTTTTTTTTTTTTTTTGTATGATCTATTCCTAAGGCTATGAGTATAAAAGAATGCTCCCACAGTGTCCAGACTGAAACAGCACCCACCCTATACTTTGAGGAAAGAAGAGATAATATTCTGTTGCTAAATTTTAAAAAGCAAATCAGAGGTTTTATATAATTGCTGTGTTTTATAAATAATATAGAAAACAAAGGCTGATTGCCATTTAAACAAAATAATAAATTCAGATTTCTTCTTCTCCAGTCTTACAATATATAATTTATATAAAGCGTTTGTGATGCTGCTATTTACTTAATTTAATGAATGCTAAGCATATAGATTGAATAAAACTTGTTTTTCTGCTTAAAAAAAGCAAAAAATAGACTGACGATTTACCAATACACCTTAAAAAGAATACTCATCAATATCAATAATTATTATCAATAATTATAATCAAAATATCGACTCATTTACACATTGAAAAATCTGCTCTGTGAATTACACTACAGGAGAATAAAAATAAATAAAGCAAAGTAAAAAGAAAAAAAAAAAAACTTTTGTAAGTCAGTGCCCCTCCCCTCTCCCCCCAAAAAACTCATATTTGCAGGGAAACAGGTATAAATCCTTGTGTGCTACTAGAAAGATCTCCTTATTGTGCTGTAATGCATCAGACTCACCTGAAGGGCTTATTACCAAACTGACTTCTTGGCCTTACCCCTAGAATCTCTAATCCATCTGGTAGGGCCCATAGATTATTTATATTTCAAACAGGTGCTGGGGATCCTTTGAAAACTACTGCTTTAAGGAGTCTTAGAGCCTTTATCTGAGAGATGATGCTGTATCTAGTAACTTTGAGTTAGGAAAATTTAAGCTAGCAAAGCACTTACATAGTGACCCACCAAGTGTTAATGGATGCCCCAGTGCCAGTCACCTTAAAAAAGCTCAGACTTTCATGGTCCACACACATTCCAAGCCTTGCAAAAATGGAAAGAGGATAAGTTAATTGAAAAGATTGGTTTGTAGTGTGAAATTCCTCTTAAATTAATTTTGTAATAGAGTAAGGGTAAAAATAAGTGACTGTATACACATAAATAAATGTCAAAAGCAATGATGGAATTGGAAGAAATTAAAAGTTCATAAATATGTAAAAATAATGAATTTATACAGAAAAATGGATGAGTATAAATCATCTTACATAAGGAACTAAATTTTTTTCTATATTTTATAAAATGTTTTTCTTTATTTTTCTTTTGCATTCTTTTTCTGAATCACCGGTGATATCCTTTTACTTTACAAAGAAAGATATAGAACGATAACTTCCAAAGTCAAAGAAGAAAGCAAAGTACTCAAAACATAAAAAGTGCTGTAATCTGGTGAATTAACTGCTTAGATTTACTAAAGCATTGTGGTTATAACATGTCCATCAGTTGATGGCCATGGTGCTGATAATGATGATTAATGAAAAGTTTTGATAGGTATAAATTAAGGAGGAAAGGGAAGTGAAAATAGGAAGACCTGAAGCCTTATTATAGTAATTAATTGACATACTATCTCTTCCAAATGATGTCTGTTTTAGGTTCTAGTCATTTCGTAGATTATAAAATTGAATTAAAATAAAATTGAATATTTACTATATATCACAACCATAATGTATAAAACAGGGTACTAGATGAAAATTTATTATAATAACAGAAAAGTCAGGGTTTTCTTTATTGATTACTAAAAAATAAGAGTAGGAGAATTGAGTGCTCTAAACAGTTACTAACATCTCATAATTAAATGATGCACCATGAAAAATGTTTTAAATATTAAAGTGATGTTCATGCAAAATTTTCTAAAACTTGAAACCTAATAAGCAGAAGCTAGGGAGAAAATGGGACATAGGAGGGACACCAGACAAAAGAGGGAAAACCTTACACAAAACTTTATTATATTGAATAACACAAATGAATCATTTAAAATTTTTCTACTTCTAAGAAATTCAAAATATGCATAACTATACAGTTCCAGCAAACCTAAATTAATTAATTCAATCTGTAGAAAACTGTTGCCTTATTTCTCATCATTCCATGACCCCATATGAAGACAAAATATGGAAAATACAGCCAACAATTTTTTTTAAGAAGAGATGCATACTCGTTGATGGAGGAAGAAAATATATTATATGTACACATATATACGAGTTGATTCATCTATTATGATTTATTTAAGACAAACATCTATTTCTTTCTTTCTTTATTGTTTTGTCCAGGAATCAGATCTGTATATATATAGTGACACATTGATTTGTAACAAATTTAGAATTGATATGATTATTTTATAAATTCTTTTATGTACATGATAAATACCATTCTTATATTCCTGCATACCTCTAAAAAGCTGCTTGGAGGGTGTGTCTTTCGGCTTTTATTTTATTTTTTATTTTTTTACTGTGGATTGAACCCAAGGGTATTCTACCTCCAAACTATACCCCTAATTCTTTTTATTTTATTTTTTGTTCGTAGGTTGACGAGAGTCTTGCTATATTGCTAAGACTGACCTCAAACCTAGGGTCCTCCTGTCTCATCTTCCCACATATTGGCGTTACAGGTGTGCACCACCACGCCAAGATAGGAGTGCATTTCTTATATGTGAAAGTATTGTTACCAATCTCACTAACTCATATGGGGAAGAGGGAGGAGGGAGCAGAATGAGAAGTGGAGGGAAGTACACAAAGAGCTATGTACAGGTATGTTTCTAATACATTGAACCTTACTATGGTGTATAATTGAAATATACCAATAAAGCACAAAAATAAAAATAAGATAATTCTCCATATAAGGACATAGTTATTAAAATTCCATAATTTTCCACTTATTAAGAATCAGCTGCATGGACACTAAAATAAAAAATTGAATAGATTAAATAATATAATGAAGAGCAACATTAAAATAAAAGCAGAATATTAATAGAATAATAGTATAAAGGATAAATGATATGTAAGAGTTATAAGGTAATCTTAAGTATTTTTTTTTTTTTTTTTTGCGGTACTGGGGATTGAACTCAGGGGCATTCTACCTCCGAGCTATACTCCCAGCCCTATTTTTTATTCTTTATTTTGAAACCGGGTCTCGCTAAGTTGCGGAGTGCCTCACTAGGTAGCTGAGGCTGGCCTCGAACACAGATCCTCCGATCTCAGCCTCCCGAATGCTGGAATTACAAGCATGCGCCACCACGCCCGGCTAGTATTTTGTATTTTTAATAAACCTTGCAGCACTTGAAATTTAATATGGTTGGAGAAGTTGAATAATGTTCATATACTACAATGAAGTGGCAAAAGTACAGGTGGGAATTGGGGAAAGTTTAAATGAGAAATGTGTACATGCATGACTTTACCAACTTGTTCCTAACAAAGATGTACGATTACAATGCACAAAAAACATGAATTGTCTTCACTTCATGGTACCTCCTCTATACTGTACATCAGGGTTTTCTAGAGTACTTCTGTCCAATATAGGAAACTGCAAGCCACCTATGTAATTTTCATTTTCTAGTAGCCACATTAAAAAAAAGTAAAAATAAGCAGATGAAATTAATTTTAATGTTTTATTTACCTAAATGTATTGAAAATATCATTTCAGTGTGCTGTTAATAACATTTGGATTGCTTTTGTATTGTATTTGGAATCCAGAGTGTGTATTTTACTTATAGCTCAATTCAATTCAAGCTAGTAGCATTTCAAGTTCTCAACAGCCTCATGTCACTCCTCACTGTTGTTTAGCACAGTCTAGTCTAAGAAGGCAAAGCAAGATGATATAGAATGGCTTCAGTCATGATGTTTGCATTAGCATTTGTGGAAGAAATTTTAATATTTGCTTGTGATTATATCATTTAAATTATTTAATATATATCCCAGATTAAAACATGAACTGTCACAAACATTTAATGTTAGAAATAACAGAAGCATAGGTCAATATTGCACATTTGAACTTCAAAAGGGTGACAAGAGAAAACCATTGTTCTGCAATTGCACAGTGTTATTAAAAATGATAATTTTTCAGAGGAAAAAAAAGGACAGGCAACACTATGAGTAAAGAAGGAAATAGAAATCTACTTGCTACAGGTAAAGGAACTGAAGAAAATAATGTCCTCACTATTCCTTATATTGCCTTTTGAGTATCAAAACAGAACAATTCATAGAACTTAAGTTCTAGTTTTTTTGGCTAGTTATTCAGCAGTGTTTTCAAATTATCACCCCAGGAAATTATTTACTAATGCACCTGGATTTGATTATGTAGAAAAACAAAATTTCCTTAATAAATATCACATTTATAATTCATACTAGTAGAATCCTAGTTGAATCATTCACACACACACACACACACACACACACACACTTTTTTTTTTTTTTGCCTACTTTTTTGGTGAAGCATTAGCTTGCTCATTACACATTAGGAAATCCAATGCAACACTGAAACCTGCATATAACTGTACAAGAGCCAATAAGATTCCAGAAGGGAGAAGACAAAATGTTTTAGCCACAGTAGGAGATGCTTAGAGGTACTTAACAATGGAACACAGACAATATCCCGAAAGAACAGTTTTGAAGTTATGGGGCAATCCTCAGCAAGCTATATTCTCTTCCTATCTATATAGCTAGTAAGACTTCAAATCTCCTATCACCTCAGCAATTCAACAAAAGCTGTGTTCTGTGCTAGGTATTAGCTGATTTTGTGTGTACAGGAGGAAAGTGACATAGAAATGTGACAAAACTATGAAGATCTGTTCAGGGGAAAATGGGAGCAGTAACAGAGAAGTACAAATAAGAGTTAATGAACCTGCCACAGTGATTTTTTGCTACAGTTTAAGGAACTGGAAATGTTAATGTTAGAGATTCTTTCTTGATGTTTCAGCTTTCAGCTTAGAAATTAGGAGTTGGCCCAGTACTCAGCCACATGTGAAAAGAAGCATGTGATACAGAAACAGGACAACAGCCAAAGACAGAAGACAAAATTTGGTCAGATACCACTAATGGTTCAAGGTTTCAGCGACATTCAAGAATTTGTAGTTAACACCAGAATCACATTAGTGGCTTGTCTATGCCATTTGTAGTCTGTGTGTGTGTGTGTGTGTGTGTGTGTGTGTGTGTGTGTGTGTGTATGTGTGTGTGTGTGTGTGTGTGTGACAATCTGCATATAAGTCACTGTGATATGCTTCCTCATTCCTTGGAGAAGCTATGCAGCTCAGAAGGCAAGAATTTGAATAGCATCTACATAATAGCAATATGATATGCTGAGAATGTTACTTCATTTAACTAAATTTCAGTTGTGTTCAGTAAAACTGGAAAATGTACCACCACGAATAACTATGCTGAAGATGAAGATTTATATATATAAATACACCCCATCCCTATTTGTTTTTTATTATCAAATATAAAATAGAAACATAACAATTCTGATTGTCATAATTATTTTTGGTCATAATCATTGGTAAAATTTGAATATTTATAAGAAAGACAGCAGAAAGGAGACAGAGAGAGAGAGAGAGAGAGAGAGAGAGAGAGAGAGAGAGGAGCTGCCTTATTTTCTTAGGGCTGTTTGATCTAGCACAAAGCATCTTTGTGCCAACATAGAGACAAACAGAACTCAGGGGCATTCTACCTCCGAGCTATACCTCCAGCCCTATTTTTTATTCTTTATTTTGAAACAGGGTCTCACTAAGTTGTGGAGTGCCTCACTAGGTAGCTGAGGGTAGCCATGAACTCAGATCCTCCGGTCTCACCCTCCCAGATGCTGGGATTACAAGCGTGTGCCACCATGCCTGGCGAAAACAATTTTTATTTTCCTGATTTTATTAATTGCTTCTAATATCTGTATGAAAAGTCAAAATTAAATTAAAATTATTTCACTTCTTTATAATTATTCACAGATAACACTTAAAAACTTGTAAAATGGATATATTGGTGTGGTATTATGAAACGTTTTCACATGATTTTTTCTTTGTAAAACACTGCATTTATTTTGTACTTTTTAACTGATTCTTATGTATCCTAATTTCAATGTATTTTTTAATTATAGAATTTCTGCATTATTTATTTTTATGAAATCTCTGTATGCTTCAAGAGTATATCTGATTTCTTAAATGTTCCTATAAACCAAATTTTGATATTAGCAATATCTGCTTGGGTATTTATTTATATATACCTCACTGCATAAAATAGTAAGATTAGGAAAATATTATAACCAATAATATAAAATTATTTACATCATTATCAGATGAGATAAGGTAATCAAAGCTGTTTTGAAAAGAAAAGGTAACTAATGAAATTTTCCCCCAATACCTCAATTTATACCATCACTTCTTGCTTTATGAATCACAGCTCTACACTTTAATGTTGTGCATATGTTATTGTATAAAGGGATACTACGAATGGAGTCTATTAAGCTATGACATGCAAGACTAAGAAAAGCTGAGTGGAGACTCACTGATGAACATATTTGAATCCAAAGTTATCAGTGAGAAAGAAAAAGCAATTTTGATTGAATATCTACTCTTTAAATAAAAGAGGACTTTTTAAAATTTTTCAAAAGAATTATGCAATTTTTTGCATATAAACCAAGATGTTATATGTTGACAATGTGATGTTATATATTGACAGAGATGTCATATGTTGAATTTTTTGCATACAAACAAATGTATATTGACAGTGTGGTGTAATGATGGATTGTCTTTTACTATAATAGAGACTACAGCACTCTAGATGCATCACCAGATGGACAAATTGACAAATTTTCCCCCAGTTCTCACTTATGTTTGGCATTTTATGAAAAGCAGTGAAGGTGAATTCAAGCTATGTAATTGCCTTTGGTAGAAAAGAGATAAAATTTCTGAAAACCCCTTAATTATACTATGCCCTGGGAATAAGGGTTAGTATCAGATATTAAAAGCAAGTTCTATCTAATTTATTGAAATTCATTCACTTCCAACTTTAATGCATCGATAGAGGCAGAGCATAGCAGAGATTACAAATGATACTAATTTCCTCTTGAATAAAATTGTAATAGGTTTGTTAAAATTGGCTGATAGTTTTTCAACTTTCCTTTATCAGCAAGTCTCATCAGAGTAGCCAGGGTTAGGGCTCACCTTATACTTTTATACATGAGCAATACTAACAAGCAGCTCCAATCATTATTTTAACCAGATCTGCTGAGTTTCTCTTACGTTTACTGAGTGGTCAGATGAACATCACTATGCTACAGACTCTTCCAAATCTCCACTCAGTTTCCCATGCCTCTGAATAACTTTCCTCCATTAGAACAATAATAATAGTAAAATAATAATAGTAAGAAGAGCTACAAGAAAACATAAAGAAAGAAGAAAAAGCAAAGGCTTTGGAAAATGAAATGACAATTATGCCAAATTATAATTTTACACCATTATAAATTTTTCGACATAGATGACTAAGTCTGTAACTTTAAATATATGTGAGGACAGGACTGGAGATGTAGCTCAGTGGTAGAGTGCTTACTTAGCATGCACAAAATTCTGAGTTCAATACTCACTATGAGCAAGAAGGAAGGAAAGAGGAGGAAGGAAGGAAGGAAGGAAGGAAGGAAGGAAGGAAGGAAGGGAGTTTGTTTGAAACCTTCCTCCATCAAACACTACCCTTTCAAAATAATGATAATAAAATGAAAATGAGATGTATTACACTTTTAATTTTTCAGTAATTGGAAATGAAATTATTTAGAAAAGAGTAGCTTCCCTTCCAAGGAACACAGACTTGCACACACATACTAATTTTTAAAAGCATGAAATCCCCATAAAAATAAATACAAGATAAAATGTGTTGGATACATGCAGTAAAACATTTCTTTTATAAAACCCCTTAAATATAAGTGGTAAATTTAAGAGAAAAAAATAGAAAGAGAGAAAATTTATTCTATTGACTTCCAGAAATTGACAGGTCTAGGCAAATGGAGGTTTAACTGCAGGAGCATAGATAACATATTCTAGTGCACAAAGTTCCCAGATAAGTCAATGTTTCCAAACACCACTGATAAGATGTCTACAAATGCAACACAGGGAAGACCAGGAAAATGACAACTATTTCATCAAGGAGATAGCTGGGCAATCAAAGCATATCCTACAACTAAAACAATTTGCAGGGCTTCTGAAAGGTCAGCTTCAGAGTATTTTGTTATATCATTTAATAGAAAGATTTATGTTCAAATAAATAATATAAAGACTATTACACAAAAGAGGTTTTGTGGTTCTTATCAGTCCCAAAGACTTTCTTCAGTTGTCAATTTGGTTGATATTTTAGAATGAACATTAATGAACTTCAGAATTAAACAGCTTGAATTTGAATGCCTCAATGCAATCAAAACCTTTTAAAATAATTTTATAATTATTATTTGACACACTGACTAAAAAAGAAACAAACCAAGAAAAAAAAATAATAATCTTATCAATTAGCCACAATCATTGTCATAAAAATTAGCCAATATCCTGGAAGTGTTTCCCATGTCATAGTAGATTCTCTCTCTTATTGCCTAGGAATGAGAGAGAGAAAGAAAAAGAAGGAATGTGATGTCTTTGATTTTATCTGTTGACACTTTTCTTTCCCTTAATTTATCTTTCATTTAATTTCTAATATATCCATGTAGGTTAATGTCTGTGAATGCAAACTACCAAGAAAAAGACAAGTTAAATAATGGAAAAAGGTTTGGACATTTCAAAGATTTTGAATTGGTTTAAAATTTTGAGTGATCTGACAATATAAAAGTAAATAGAAGTTTGTGATATAATAATAGGTTAAAAAAGCTGGTAAAAATAATATGTGTAATATGATCTTTAGTTTTGAAAATAAAAATGCATGTGTATACATCACAAATAGGAAAATATAAAAATGATAATGTAATTGTGTCTGATTATTAGAGACTTCAATATGTTTCTTTTTTTCATTTTTATACCTTTTTCACCATTTTCAAATTCTTCTCTCTACCCAAATCTCCGTATCCTTATTCAGTATTTTCCAGGTTAGTTATTGGTAATTGCATTCTATTAGTTGCTTTTCCTCAAGGGTAAAGGTGAAATAAATTTAATAAAGATATCTTACTACAGGTTAGATAGATAGACTGATAGATAAATGCACACCAATATTTAATGTCATTCCATTATTCCCGATGATGTCTGATGATGATTATAAGAAAATTATTTCCTTCTGCCTTCCCCTAAAACCTTGGACTGTGGTCCTTTTAATATTGAATCTATAGCCTTAAAGAAGAGTATCTCACCTAGAAGAGTACTTAGCACACCATTAGTATGAGTATTTGTATATTAAAATAACAAAGTATTAATTTTTGTGTGTGAGTGTATATGTGGTTCTGAGAATTGAACTCAGGTCCTACTACACACAAAACATGCACTCTACCACTGAGCTACACTGTCAGCTCAAACACCACAACATCTGGCAAAAGTATTATTTTATATAAGAGCAAAACTGTATAGTTTTTATTTTTTTTGAAATAACTTGGCAAGTCACAAATTTGGCCTCAAAATTACATTAGTCCCCACTTACCTGTGATTTTTGCTTTCACTGGTTTCAATTATTTGTCGTCAACAGTAGTCTGAAAATCATCCAAAAAATTAGTGGTTGTACTAATTTGCAATCCCACCCACAATATATCAGGGTTCCTACTTCTTTACATCCTTGCCAGCATTCATTATTATTTGTGTTTTTAATTATTGCCATTCTAATTGGAGTTAGGTGAAACTTCAGAGTAGTTTTGATTTGCATTTCTCTGTTAATGATGTTGGACATTTTTCATATATTCATTGGACTTTTGTATTTCTTCTTTTGAGAAGTGTCTAGTTCAGTTGTCCATTTTTTGATTGGTCATTTGTTTTCTGGTTGGTAAATTTCTTGAGTTCTTTATTAAAATACTATGATCGTTCTTCACAGATCTACAGAAATAAGTCCTTAAATTCATCTGGAACACCAGAAGACCCAGAATAGTCAAACTAGTTCTCAGCAATACGAACATGCAGGAGGCACTACAATACTTGACTTCAAACTATATTACAGTGCCATAGTAATAAAAACAGCATGCTATTGGCACAAAAACAGACACATAAACCAATAGTGCACAATAGAAGATTTAGAAACCAACCCACACACTTACATCCAATTGATTTTTGACAAGGGGGCCAAAATCATACACTGGAAAAAAAATTGCCTTTTCAACAAATAACGTTGGCAAAACTCTTTATCCATATGTAGATAAATGGAAGTAAATCCCACCTTCTCACCCTGCACAAGAGTCAACTCAAAATGGATCAAAGACCTGGAAATTAGACCAGGACTTTGTAGTTACTTGAAGAGGACATATGATCAATGCTCCAACATATAGACACACATAAAAACTTCCTCCATAAGACCCCATGGTACAAGCTATTAAAACAAAGATTAAAATGTGGGATTGAATTAAACTGAAGAGCTTCTGTGAAGCAAAGGAAACTATCAAAAACCTTTATGGAGGGATGAAAATGGGAGATCTTTGCTAGCTATTTCTCTGATAGAAGCCAGTCTCTTTTTGAAAATATAAACCCATATGCAAAGATTTGTGTGCATGTATTTTTTTTTTTTTCTCGGCACTGGAGAACGAATCCAGGATGTTCTGACTTTGAGTTACACTACTAGCACTTTTTTATTTTTATTTTGAAAAAGGGTCTCCCTATTGCTTAGGGGCTCACTAAGTTACTAAGGCTGGTCTTAAAGCTGTGATTCTCATATCTCAGCATCCCAAGTACTGAGATTGCAAGTGTGTGCCACTACACCTGACACATGTATGCTTATAACATATGGAACCTCATCATGATATATAATTGCAAAACACAAATTATGGAAAAAGAAAGAAAATAACTATAAATGCACCTATCTTTTCATGTCTCCTTTATTTTTATGTGCATTTATTGGTGCATTATAATTATATATCATAATGAGGTATAGAGTGATAGGACTATACATGCCCAAAACACTTGGTGTGTTTCCTTTCAGATCCAACTTTCTCCCTCCCCTTCCCCATACATGCCATTGAAATTGGTATTTATATATATATATATATATATATATATATATATATATACACACATATATATACATATATATAAATATATGTAAATATATAATATTTTATATATTTATATATATTTTAATTTTTTGGTACTGGGGATTGAACCCAGGTGCATTTTACCTCAGAGCTACACTCCTAGCGCTGTTTTATTTTTTATCTTGAAACAAGGTCTTGCTAAGTTTCAGAGAGCCTCATTATGTTGCTAAGGCTGACTATGAACCTGTGATACTCCTGTCTCAGTCTCCCAAGTACTAAGATTCCAGGTGTGTATCACCACTCCTGTCTTGTATTGATAATTTCCTATACATACATAGCATTACTTAAACTGTTACCTTCATTACGGCTCTATTCCCCCTCTTCCCTTCCCTAAGATCCATCTATCACTCCTTTTTAGTCTCTACTCCTTTATCGGAGGTCTCTTTGTCATCCAATTTCTCTCTAGATTCCACAGATAGGAGAAAACATAAAACTATTAGCATTCTGAAACTGGCTAATCTCATTTTGCATAATGTTCTCAAGTTTCATTCATTTTCCTGCAAATATCATAATTTTCTTCTTTTTAATGGCTGTATAAAATTCTATTATGTGTATATACAACAATTTTGTCATACAAAAGGTATCATCTGCTGATGGATACCTAGATGGGTTCCATAATTTGGCTATAACCAAATTTGGCTATAACCATAAATCTGCTGCTATAACGATGAATATGCATGCAATTACTACAATGTTCTAACTTCAATTCCTTTGGAAAGATGCTCAGTAGTGGTGAAGCTGGATCATATGGTAGTTGTTTTCCCAGTATTCTGAAAAACCTTCATCCACATTGATCTCCATAGAGACTATAATAGTTTGCACTCCCACCAACAGTGAATAAGGATCCCTATTTCTCCACATCCTTACCAACATTGTTTGTGTTCTTGATGATTGCCATTCTAACTGGAGTTAGATTGAACCTCCATGTAATTTTGACTTGCTTTTCCCTTATTGCTAAAAATGTTGAGCATTTTTCATATATTTCTTGACCATTTGTATTTCTCATTTTGAGAAGTGTACGTTCAGCTTATTTGCCCACTTTTTGCTTCGGTTATTTGTTTTTTTTAGTGTGTTTTTTAAATTCTTTGTATATTCTAGATATTAGTCTTGTCAGAGGAATAACTGAAAAAGATCTTCTTCTATTCTGTAGGCTCTCTTTTTAGAATTAATGCCATCCCATTTATAAATTGTTATTTTAACTTTCTAAGTGTTGGGGGTCTTATTGAGGAAGTATCTATCAGTACCTATATATTGGTGCATTGATATTATGCCCTCTAATAATAATTGCAAAATTTATAGTCTGATTCCTAAGTCTTTGATCCATCTTAAATTGACACTTGTGCAGGGTAAGAGGTTAGGGTTTAATTCCATTCTTCTACAAATGGATAATCAGTTATTCCAGCACCATTTGTTGAAAAGTCTGTCTTTTCTCCAGTGCATGCTTTTGGCAGCTTTGTCAAAAATCAACTGGCTATAAATATGAGGATTTGTTTCTGATTCTTCTATTGTGTTCCATTGGTTTATGTGTCTGTTTTTGTGCCCAAACCATGCATGTTCTTATTACTATATCTCTGTAATATAATTTGAAATTGGGTATTGTGATGCCTCCAGCATGTTTTTATTGCTGAGAATTGCTTTGTCTATTCTGGTCTTTTGTTTTTACATATGAATTCTAGGGCTGATTTCTCTAGATCTGTGAAGAATGGCATTTGTATTTTAATTATGTCTCCTTTCATGTTTTTGGCAGATCAGAACCAATCCCTATGTAAAACTCTTCAATTATCTAAATAATTCCCTACAAATAACTTACCACGGCCAAGCATTTTTCTCTCTTAACATGGTCCCTGCCTGCATATTTATCATTTTTAACCAACCCCTGTGTAGCAGTCATGACAATTGAATATATACTACTAAAGATAAAACTGTATGTTTAAAACATCTCAGTCCTTTTTTTGCTTTTATTGTTAACTGAGTCTGGATTTTTCCCTCTTTCTGTGCTCTCAGGGACTGCTATTCATACACTATGGCTCAGCTCATGTGTCATATCCTGCATGAAGTACCTTTTGAAACTTGCTCAGCTCTCATTCATGAAAAGGAAATATCCCCAAAGTAAAACATGTTTAATGCAATGTAATAGTTATCGTTACAATTTAGGTTCAAAATGACAAGCTGAACATATGACATGTATAGTCCTACAACTATTAGCAGTAAGACATTAGCAGCAAACAGACGTCAGCCAATAGTTGGAACAACAGACAGTTACATATTAATTAACAAGCAGGATGAACAATAGTCTAGAATATGTGGAGGGGGCAACAGACACAAAGGAAGCAGACCATTAACCATTGGGCAGAATGTTATATACTCTGGAGATTTAGGGAAAAAAAACATGTGACCAAAGATTAGTGGGAAAAGTGGCTGGAAAATGTGGATAACCCTCAACTAGTTTTAGAACCCTCAACTAGTTTTAGGCATACATTTCTGAGAGGAAAAGAATGAAATTGTTAGCAAATTAATAAAAAGCTATAATATGGAACTACTGCTAAATGAAATTATCTGAGAATAATAAAACCTAATGTTTAAAAGCATAGAGAATCATCAACATAACACATGCAAAATCTGGAGTTGAAGGCATCCATTATATTTTTTTTTTATCTTAAATGTCCTACAAAGGTCACATGTTGAAGAGAAGGTCTCCAAAGCGGCAAAGCACCAGTGTTTAAACATGGGAGTTCTGGGAGATGACTGGATCCTGAGGGCTCTGAACTCATGTTAGACTAATGGCTTACTGAGTAGTAATGGAAACCTTAGGAAGCGGAGTCTAGTTGGAGAAAGGAGGTCATTGGGGACATGTGCTTGATGGATGAAATGAAGTGAAATGCTTTGCTCTTCCCTCTGCTCTCCACCATAATGTTTGACCTTACCTCAGTTCCAAAGCAATGGGACCTAGAGACATCTGAAATCAAGAGCCCAAAATGCCCCTTTCTTTTCCAAGTTAGTTTTCTTGGGATTTTTTTTTTTCACACTGATAGAAATCTCACTATCATAGCCTTCACAATTCTTCAAAAAGGGCTTATACAATTTTAAATAAGTCCACATTCAGACAACTTATTTTGAAATGTCAATGTATCAAGGATAAGATGAATATTTCAATGAATTATTTTAAAATTACTTATGAATATATTGGACTTCCCATCATTAACACTGCTTTCTAGAATTCAGTTAAGCAATCACTTCAGTATTCTAAGGAAATTTTATTTTCACCTCTGAATTTTACATCTAGAAAAATGTACTCAAGTAGAATAAAATCACATTTAATTATGCAATAAATCAGAAAGCTTACCTCACAGCATGCTTGTTTAGGAAGTAGTTTGTATAACGTCAGAAAGAAAAGACATGGGATCTAAAAAAGCATGAATCTAGTTGAAATTAGCAAAGCAGGGAAGATAGATGTATAATAGGCCTAGAGAATAAGCAATTTAGATAGGACCAAAAGGATGGAGTACTAAGAGAAAAACCTCTAAAGAAGACAAGAGTACTATTAAAAACAAAAGACTATAGTTAAAGCCAGAGCCAAATATAAAGGAATGCTCTAAATTCGATCAGGAAAGTAATGGTTTAAAAAATAAAAGCAGAAGAATGAATAATAAGCAATAGTTATAATGCTTAAAAATTACAAATACATTTAGGATATACTTAAAAACTAAGGTCTGTGATAGACACTTAGGTTGGTATATAAATACAATATACAATGAAATTTTACTTGGCCTAGAAAAGAACAGAATTATATAATTTGCAGGAAATGGATTGAACTAGAAAACATTATAGTGAGATTAGCTAACCTCAGAAAAATCAAGGTTATAGGATCTCGGATACATTGTTAGTGGGATTGCAAATTAGTGCAACTACTATGAAAAACAGTGTGGAGGGTCCTCAAAAGAATGGACCTACCATATGACCCAGCTATACCACTCCCGGTTATCTACTCAAAAGAATTGAAACCAGACTACCATAGTAATGCATGCATATTTATATTTATAGCACCACAACTCATAATTACCAAACCATGGAACCAGTCTAGGTGTCCATCAACAGATGAACGGACTACTAAATCATGGGATATACACACAATAGAATTCTACTCAGCCATAAAGAACAAAATTATGTCATTTGCAGGGAAATGGAAGGAACTGGAGAATATTATGTTAAGTGAGATTAGTCACAAAAAGTGAAAAGTGGGATGTTTTCCCTCATATTTGGAAGCTAGGGAGTTGAGACACAGGGGTGGCTCCAAACACAGGAGGTGAAACCTTAGTAGACTGAGGAAGAGGAATTAACTGAGGGAGGTGGGAAGAAGATTTGAAGAGGGAAACATATCAATAGACATGATATATACACACAAATTTATCATGCCAATCAGTGTCATGCACAGGAAGGAGGCTGGGGGAGGAGTGAGGTGGGTACTGGAGGAGGGCTCAATGAGTGCTGTGTGTATGTATACCTCTATTATCCTAAAGTTCATCATGATATATGATTAGAATTCACCAAAAAAAAAAAAAAAAAAAATCAAGGGTCGCATGTTTCCTTTCATATGTAGAAGCTAGAGAGAAAATAGAAAAGAAAAACAACTTTATGAAATGAGGAAAGAAACCAATAGAACAGCGGAGGGGGGCTGGGAAAAAGAAGGCTTAAGGATAGAACAGACCAAATAATGTTATGGTCATATATGAAAGAATCACTACCAATCTCACTAGCATTTATGGGGAGGGAAAGGACATCGATGAGATGTGGAGAGAAACATACGAAGCAATGTTATGTGCCTATATGAACATACCACTTTAAATCTCACTGCAATGTGTAATTATGTCGTGCCTCTAAAATTCTAAAAGAAATAAAGGTCTATTTTATCTCTTATAAGATAAGGAAAATCAAAAACTTGGGGGGAGTAATAAAAACAGTATGATCCAAAAATAAATTAGCCTAAAATTATTTGGAGCAGTTCTCTATTATATACTACCTAAAGTTATAAAATAAAAAATAAGTAATAACACACACACACACACACACACACACACACACACACACACACTTACTTTTGAAGTAGCTCAGAAGTATAAAAAGATTAGAAACAGCTGTAGTAGGGTAAGGAAAGGGTCATTTATTACAAACCCAATTTTACTTTTTGACTTTTTAAAAATACTTACATGAATTATTTATTTCCTATTTTAGGAAAGAAACTAATACCTATGACTATATATCACAAAATGTCTCTTCTTCAAAATTAATTTCCAAAAATTATTACATGATTTACAAACATGAATTTTGATTGTCAAAATGTAAGTATTTATATATCACATTCTATAAATCTTTAGTCACAGCCTAACATCAGAATGAGAACACAAAGTATCTTCTTGTAGAATAAATGGCTCATATTTCCTCCAGGGTACACATTCTTTTGAGAATAAACTGCATTCACAATGTAGCATTATTACATTTATTTTAGGACTACAGGCTAAATCCATTAAACTTGTAATGATGGCTTTTTTTTTCCCCTCTTCTAGGCTTTTGGGAAAATGCTTATTTTCACAACTACTCTAAGTCATTAGAAGTATTGTTAATTTACTACTATCTCAAGTCTCTTCATCTCTAATCTACATTGATTTTCTGTCCTGAACACAGAAAGTGTGCATTTTTTAATGCTTTAGTGCAGTAAGTTTTCTCTTGGATATTTCTTTTCCTAGAAAAATTGAATAAAAGTGGTAAAACATCTGCTTGAACATAGATTAATAACTTCCTAAAAATGACTTCAAGGAGAGCAAACATTTTTAGGGAGGTTAACATTATAAGACTTAGAAAAGCATATGACCTTAAAACTAGACATAAGAAGTACTCCCCGTCTACCATGCTTGGTTATATTTTCCATGGAGACCTGAGCTCCCTGAACAATCAAAAATAAAATCATGTCTGATTATCAGCAAATAGTACATTCCAGAAATTTAGAGGTTTTTCCTCCCCACACAAATTATGCCTATTCACTAAGATGTCTGTTAATTTTCCAAATTGACATTTCAGATTGTTTTCACAGAATGGGTCTTGGCTTTGTCTTTTAGTGTTCCAGTGGCCATGTGTCACCACACTTGCTCACTAGGGGCCTTTTCTTTAGTATGTCAAAATGAATGACACTATATTTGAAACTGACATTGCCTTACTAAGAAGGATGTACGTTAACTTACAAGTCAACACTCACAATTTAAAAAAAAAAAGTAGATTAAAAAAAGGAAGAAGAAGATGAAAAACATATCTTACAACTTGGGTAACAGATATATGGTGCTCAATCAGAAACTACTATTTAAAACTTTAATACATTGACTCAAAGAGGGTTCAATTGTTTTACTATTTTTGAAGAGTGAGTAGGGGTATTACGGCATAGCCTTATACTTCATTATCTCAGAACATAAAGAATGAGCTGGACATGGTGCCGCACACTTTTAATTCCAGTACTTGGAAGGCTGAGACTGGAGGATCCGGGTTCATGATCAGCCTCAGCTACTTAGAGAGGCTCTCTGCAACTTAGTGAGACCTGTTTCAAAATAAAGAATAAAACAGGATTGGGGGTGTAGCTTGGAGATGGAATGCCCCAGGGTTCAATCCCTAGTACAGAAAAAAAAAAAAAAAAGAATAAAGATTTATGAATATTGGCTTCTCTTTAAAACCACCACTGCCTTGTTTCATCAAATCCACTTCAACCACATTTTTTTAAACTTTTGAGTTTTCAGTAAAAAAAGTGGAAATAAATTCCCACTCATTTGATATTAGAGTTAGTTACCACAGTCTGAAATAATGTTATGGAAAGACTCTTCATTAGACACAACAGTATGTATGCATGTATATATCTTGGTATATCCTAGGTCTATTTTGTTGCTTTATATTTTGAGTATTTTTAAATTACATAAGAAGGAAGGTAGGAAGGAATCAAGGAAGGAATCTTGGCATCTTTTGAGTGTTATAGCAACATTCTCTTTGGCATCATTACCAAGAAAAACACTTTTTGCCATTAATTAATAAACACTGGATATCCCAAATCATATTCTGCTCATCAATGTACAATCTCTATAAAAGAGAATTAAAATGGTAATAAATACATTAAAAAGTCCAACTTACTAAAGATAAGAAATACAAAATAAATGTGACAATTTTTCCTCTATCAAATATGAAAATAGATATTATTCAGACTAAAAAGAATGTGGGAGAGGATTATTGCATAGAATTACTTGGGAGAGAATTATTGCACAGAATTATTTCTGTGCAATAATTCTGGATAGGTGACTGTCAATTATATACTAAGATTTTTGTGTATGTCGTACTGGGGATTGAACCCAGGACAATTCTGAATTACACCCTAAGTACTTTTTTTTTTTAATTTTCTATTTTGAAACACGAACTCACTGAGTTGAGAATGGCCTCCCTAAGGTGCTGAGGCAGTGAACCCGAGATCCTTATTTCAGCTTACCAAGTACTGGGATTACAGGCATGGGCCAATACATCCAGCTACATACTAAGAATTTTAAAATAGTTAACATTATTTTTATGCCTATCTATTTATTCCACAGAATTACAAGTGCATATAAGAGTAGTTTTTTTATGAAGATTATTACAGGAAATTATTTATGATAGAAAAACATGGAAATAGCACAATGTACAATATTGGAGGGTTAAATAAAATGGAATAGCTATATAGATTTCAAAATTGTTTTATATAATGATAAATTAAAATTATTAGATGTGTACCATTATAGATATGATGTGTACCATTATAGATATGATTTATTTGTATATACATGAAAGAAATATGAAAATATTAATAATAACTTTTAGTCATAAGATTACAAAATGGCTTCCTAAATTTATACTGAACTATTTTGTAAAAATATAAAACACAAATATAGAGATCATGAAGACCAATACTTTTATGGAGAGGGATATAACTTCATTGTTAATATCTAAGTCTCTAGTGCATGGAAAGTCTGCCGAAATTTCTTGACTGCAGCAATTCATATTGTCAGTTATCAAATGGGCCCAGTCATGCATTATACACCAGATCCTTCATTGAGTAGAATTTTTGACACTTATGATTCTATTTTTTGACATTTAAGATTTTTAAACTGTAATTCCTTTTGTCATCTTTAAGCAAACTGAAATTCTTATTCTTATTCCATTTTATGTCACATTTCTTATTTTACCAAATCCACTTTTAAATCTTCAAAAATGGAAATTATACAGAAATAGATAACTAGAATATAAATCATTACAAGGGACTGAGTGATACCATAACTCAAGTACCAAAGACTATACAGCATTGGTTTTGAAAAAAGCTGTCAGGTGCAGGATAGATGGGTGGAGAGGAGAATGTTAGTGGAGATGGGAAGAGAGATAAGGAAATGGTTTTTGAGGGCTGGAGAAGACTTATGATTAATCTAAATGATTATCTTGGTTATAGCCTGAAATAACATAGCGGATAGATAATATACCTATGAACTTGCTGATGTGGTTAAGAGGAATTCTAAGCAAACATTTGACAGAGCTATTTGTCATCTTTTAGCCACATATAACATAATATTGTAAGAGAGATATAAGTAAGAAAAAAAAAATCAATTTTCGAGAGGAATTTGTAAGTTGCATTTTCAACCTAAGACATGCTTTGTTGGAGTATAGAATTTTTGCATTTATTGCATCTCCAGCTGGTAAAAAATACTCAAAGTAAGACATTGTTTCATAGAGAAGACAAAACTCAGTGCTGTCCACAAGAAAAGATAAAATCATGGATGTAGCTCAATGATGTAGCTTCTACAGACTCTCAGGACAATTTAAAATTGTGTCTAATAGACATGGCTAGGTGAAAGTTCTAATAGTCTTAAAGATGTTGAGTTCTGGAATGCTAATTTTTATGTTATACTAGAGAAAATGGCCTTATGTATCATAAGGATTTGTAAACATATCATTTATCTAAACAGAAGAATTTATAATTTGATATATAAAAATCCTTCTTTTGAGGGGCAACTGGAGAATAAACCCAGGAGCATTCTAACTCTGAGACATATCTTCAAACTTTTTATTTTGTAGCAGAGTATTACTAAATTGCTGAGGCTGGCCTCTAATGTGTGATCTTCCTGTAATTCCAAGTACTAGAATAAAAGGCATATGCAACTATACCCAGTGAAATTCCACATTTTAAAAAAGACTTATATCAGTTTGAATAAATGGACAGAACTATTTCAACCAACTTTTTATTTTGTAGCAGAGTATTACTAAATTGCTGAGGCTGGCCTCTAATCTGTGATCTTCCTGTAATTCCAAGTACTAGAATAAAAGGCATATGCAACTATACCCAGTGAAATTCCACATTTTAAAAAAGACTTATATCAGTTTGAATAAATGGACAGAACTATTTCAACCAATATTTGGAATACCATGAGCTGCTTGAAATTTTCTTCTAGTTTATTTCTATGCTGTATATTTTAGTGTTATTTTCAAATAATAATAAGGTATAGATAATATTTATTGAACACTTTTTAAATACTAAGCACTATAATAAAGATATTACATAGAATATCCTTATCATTCCTCAAAACTAACCTTTGATTTTTTTTTTAGCTGCTCAAACATTTTGATCCACATCTAAATATTTTTCCTAAGTACTTCATCAGAAATAGAAATGAAGTATTTATATAATGGTACTAAGAGCAACATTATTTATAAGAATAGACTTATGAAGGAGCCACAAAGTCTAATGAAAGAGGAAAGGTAAGTTAATCTTTTATTACGGGCCAATTTTCATTACTTAATTATCTCATAATTAAGGGATTATGAGATAACTATTACTTTCATTTTAAAGATCAGAAAACTAAAATTGTGAAGATAAAGTTATCCAAAGTCACACACAGTTTGGTAGGTACAAGATTGTCACCTGGCCTTATGATTTCAAGTGACTTATTCCCAACTAACTATTGTGCTGCCCTTCATAAACTGCATCACACTGAAGTTCATTTAACAATAATGGCAGTACTATCACAGATAAATGTTGATAAACTTCACCCTGCAATAGAACACACCCACTTTGTATAAGATTCAGATGCTACCTAGCCTCAGAGGGGCCATGTCCTGGTCTCTGGACATGCCCAGAGGAGGGGACCATGGCACGCTCACTTCTCCTTAGCCAGACAGTGAATCAATTGGTTCTAGTCACCATTATATAGCTTGTCTCTGTAACAGTGAGCTTCATCTGCATCCCAGGTGACAGAGACAATAAGTCACAGCAGGGTACGTATTAGGAGAAGGAGGCTTCGAGAAAGCTTGCTTTTTTGGATTGATAAGAAAGAACTTAACTGTACTAACATATATGTATGTATGTATGTATATATGTATGTATGTATACATATGTATATATACATATGTATGCATACTATATATATGCACTAACATATGTATATATAAATATATTACCATAAACTTGCTTTATAACTTATAATAAATGCCTACAGATGTTTCCTTTGTCAAAAACAAAAGAAATAGAAAAAAAATAAAACCAACCAAAATAAAAAAAGAAAGAAAGAAATCTACATTAATAGGAGTGATAGTTAAGATCCAAGGCACATTCAATAGTTAAAAAGAAAAAAAAAGAAAAACGAGTTAAGGTTCCCATAGCAACTGCAACCCAGTTGGATTTCACTTTTATGTTAAGTAAGTTTAACATGAGTGAGAATGCAAAATACTTCCTCTGAGCCAAAAAGAATTACAGAGAACACAGAGACAATGGTCCGCAATATTCCCGCTTTCAAGTATCTCAAATATTAACTCTAAGGTGCCTTAGTGTTTATACATCAATGTGTGCATTCATTTTAGACTATCTTTATTCAATTCATAAAACAAGTATTTTAAATGACAAAAAATTAAAATTAAAATCTTTAATTCATAGTCAATGATTTTATAATTTAGAAGTATAGAGTCATGGTTCTGCTTGTACTTACATAGAAATATTTGCTGAAACTGCAATTTATGGAAAAAATTGATTATATTTACTACTGAGTCCTTTAAATGACATTTTCAATTACTGTTGATGTAATCTAAAACTATGGAAATAAAGACATAGTACTTAAGAAAAGGTATACATATCATTATTTCAAGACATTTTTAGTTTGTAAATCTTTTCCTATATCAATAAGATGGAATAAAAAAAGGCATGAAGGGTACTTACTCCTGTTATGTAACGTGGTCTGTACTGAATAGTTCCAAATAAACCAAGAATGACGATAATAATATGTACAAAATTTGCCAGAATAGGTGCCCACTGATATCCAAGGAAGTCGAATATTTGCCTCTCCAGCACACAAACCTGGAATAGCAAAACAGGACAGATAGATCAGCACATATAAGAAACATTACAGCAGTGAGAGAACAAAAGACAAAACTGACATTATCATTAGCAATTATAACTCTGTTATAATATTTGCCATTTGTTTTTAACAGTGAGGATGGCATATCCAGGTATACTTCAAAGGAAGACTATGTCTATGTGGATCCACAGACAGCTACATTACTTTCAGGGATGATTTTGTGGAGGCATAAAGTGGAATTCACAAGTAGTCTTCTCTGCAGTCACAGGATAAATTATATCGTCAGGCTCCCTGTCAAACACTTGAAGTCATCAACCAGCATGTCAGGGAAGTCCATATGACACAAAGGGCTTGTCATTAGGATCTGCTAAAATGTCATTATATAAGTTGGGAATAGAACAAAGGGTACTTGATATAGAGAAAAAGAAAAAGAACTCTAATAAGACACCTGGATTCCGTAGGTAGCTCTGACACTAAGCATCTGCAGTGGCCTATGCAAGTCATTTCCCTTCTCTAGGTGTCTTGTTGATCATTTGTAAAGGGCACAACTTCAAGCAGGTGTGAAGGGTCCTTCTAGCTTAATAATGTTGGACTATAACTCAAATATAAACTTTTTCTTATACCCAGTTACCTATAGTATCAAGGTAAAAGAAGAGACCGTGAAAGGAAATGAGAGGGATGGAAAACAAAAATGACAATGTCATCACTGTGGTAAAAGCAGGACACTCATGTTGCTTCAAATGAGTCGGGTTTCATCTGTGCCCCAACTTCACAGTTACAAAGACAGATGAAAAATAAGCAGTGAGAAGATAAAAACAAAATCATCCAAGGACCAACCAATAGCAACAAACAGAGATTGGGCAATGGTCCAGAAGTCCTACTTTATATTGGAAAGTTAAATCTACACCAAGATTCAACAATGTTTTGAAAGAAGAATGATGATTTAAAAACCTTTATGTTACTAACATCATCATGCTTTAATGACATTTCTTTTCAGAAAGAAATAGTCTCCAAACAGGTAGTATGCTTTACAATTAAATACCTATTGCTCAGTTCCAAGACTTTTTGAAAGATCATTATTCTCACTGCAATTCTTTGGCTAAGCAGCCTATATCTCCATCAGGCATCAAAAGAGAAAATAAATTCATGATAACTGTTTGTATAATACCTCTAATTCCTAAGACACACTGAGTACCATTTAATGGCTATAATAGTCACAGGGAAACCTAGTCAAATCTTCATTTACATGCATATTGGCAATGATTTTAAAAGAATCAATAACATCATCATTATTATCATCTTCCTCATCATCATCTTTATCATTATCTGTTCTACCTGACATATGCTAAGTCCATGATACTCACCAAAGTTCCAATAATGTAATGCAATATTCTGACTGTCATTGGACTTGAACATCACTCAGTCTCATAAGATATGAACTGACTTCAAGGAAGTTGAAACATTCCTTCAACTATTTCATGGAGTCATACTTTGCATAAATGAGACCTGTGATATGTGTCTTGTTGGAATCCATGAATGGCACCAAAACTAAGGTGTTGCTAACTTTTGCAAATCATCTGTATAAAAACCTCATTCCCACATAGAATTCTTTTATCTTTATCTTATGAATAAACAGTAAATAGAAATATAAAAGAACAGCAACAATCTAAACCCTATAAATTTTTAGCTTCATAACTGTGGGGACACAGCAGGGAAAAAGTATAGAGAATGAAGCACATCAGTCAAACAGTGGGAAATTTTCCAATAAATGCACCAATTATGGAAGAAAATAGTAATACCATCATTAATTATAAGAATACATGGATTATAATGTTTTCACTAAGTTTGCAAGGCTAAAATGAAATTCTATCAACATTTATCATGTTCTTTTTGTGAAAGAACTAATAGTTTTACTTATGAAGTTATGCAAATTGCAAAAGTTAATGTATAATACTTCACAAAAATATTTCTAATTTTCACCTCTTTCTTTAACATTGGTACTAGTTTCCTCATAGGCAGTTTTTATTATAGGCTTTGTGTTTAGAGCTAGAACTAAAGGATGGAACATATTCTGAAAAATCCAGTTAATATAAGGGGAATAATTTTTAGGAGTAAATCAATCTTTCCTAAGATTTCCTTCTAACAGGAACTAGGGGAATAGAACAAGTGTTTGCCAAAATACCTACTCTGTGCTGGTATGTACTCTACCCTAGTCATGTAAAAACCCAGGGAGGTAAATACAATTGTTCTAATGTGCAGATTAAGGAATCTACAATGTAATTCGACTACATGATCTTCCTGAAGTCAAAAAAGTGGTAAGAATTAAAACAGAAAGTAGAACAAAAGTAGAACTGTGCACATCCCTATACTATGTCCTTACTTTGTCCACTCTCTCCACGTTGTTTCTAAAACCAAAAAAAAAAAAAAAGTTCATGGGTTATGTTGTAGAGACTATGCTAAGACAGAATACAAGCACTTTGGCACTTTAATGACTTCATTTATTTATTTTGGTATAGTGCAAATCATCTCTTTGATCTTATTTGTCAGTTTATACCATAATCTCATCTTTGGTTGAGAAAAGTTCAAGTTTTATTTTGTTCTATTTTATATTTTTGCCTCCTTCAATTCATATTCTCAGCATTATTCTAATTTTTCCCATGGGACTCCTTTTAACATACTTACCTGTTGTCTTCCCAATTGCCTCATAGGTAAATGCAAGTATAAGGCCTTAAAAAAAGATAATGTTGCTTATGTCTCTGTATTGTTTTGATATACAATCCTATAGGGTAAATCTTTTTAATGATTACATATTTTATTGTATATAAAATTTGGTTCCTTGTGTTTAGCTTCTAAAATATAGCCCATTGTAAATATATAATTTATTGCTTTCAATTCTTTACACCACAGAAATTCTGTACCCTCCCTTTGCCAGTTTTACAAAGTTATTATTTTTAACATAAATAGAGGCTAATTTTATCAACTACTATTTCTGCCTCTAAAAATGTGATCACATTATTCTTTACTATTATGATCATTATTGTGACTGATTATATTAACAGATTTGTCAATATCCTTTTGTCATTATCTCTTATACTTGTTAAAATTCATAGTTTACAGGGTATATTTTAGCATATTTTCATTTCTGTTAAAATTTATAAGTAAAATTTAAGCAAAGTGAAATTGTACTTGGGGTTTTACAGTGATAAATTGGCACATAATTCAATTTCTTTGTCTCTCTTTTTTTTTTGGCATTGCTATTAAAGCTGTAGTGCTGTCAAACATGTGACACAAATTTTATTTAACTACTTTTGCAAAAATAGCTGTCTTTCCCAAATTACAACCCATGGCAACTTCAAACACGACTGTTGATTGGGTAGCTTTTCAGTAGAATATTATATGCAGATTTTAGAGTACAGACATCTATCTATCTATCATATATGTGTAAAAACTTTTCATACCACTTTGATTTACAAAAATTGGATTTACATTAATTGGATTGCAATGTAAACATGGCTTTTCACCTTGTATTTCTCAATTAGTGATGTATTTTTTCCACATTAACAAACCCTGTATTCATAGATCTACCTCACTATACTCTTATTAAAGCATTCCATTTTAAATTAGGTATTTAATTTGTTTCTAATTTTGGGCTATTAACATGCACAAGTACATTAAATCACTTTATATATTTATGTCTACAGTCTGAAATCTCCAAAATGGGAATGCTGGAAAATTCTGGTTGCAAAATCCTAAATATAGCAACTGTTATTAATTCTTCTTTACTATTTTTGTATGAACTAAAAAATAAAATTACTCTGTTATTTCATAACATAATAAATTTGAATTTTAATAGTGGTTGTTAATGCAGTATTGTAATGGCTTGGATTTAGAATGCTCCCCCTAGCCCTCATAGAAACAAGGTAGCAATGTTGGAAGTGGGGTCTGGTTGCTAAGGAAAGGTCTCTGAGGGTGTGTCCTTAGGGATTATGTGGTTTCTCTTCTGCTCCCTTTCTGCTTTAGTTCTGGCCTCTGTGATATGAAAGAGGAGGCTTCCACTCTCCTTTCTGCTTCCTTCCCCTATGCTCTGAGTTCTGCAAACCCTAGCCTCTCATGGACTAAAAGTGATATTTCCAAAAAGTATGAGCAAATACATTTTCTGTCTTCTAAGTTATGTGGTCAGTTCTTGGATTATATCAGTGGGAATGTTGACTGACTGAGACAGAAATTGGTATGCAGAAGGGGGCCACTGTTATATCTAAGTCTTACAATGTGGATTATAAGTCTTTGTAACTGGTTTGGGAGAAGAGCTTGGCTCTGCCCAAGGGGCAGCAGTAGCCAGAAATGCACAAGGTAGATTGTACTCAGGAGACTTTAGAAGGCACAGAGGATGTCATAGGAAATAAAGTAGAGGCCATGCATATTACATTCTGGCAAACACCTTATTAGCCTATTGCCTGTGTCCTGAAATTTTGTGTGAGATGGAATTTCAAGATGATGGGCTGATTAAAGCAACAGAATAAGTCTCAAAACAGGATAGTATCCAAACTGAATTATGGATAGTGATGTCTGCATTCAGCAAATTGCACACTGAATTTTGAGAATGGAAAATAAAACCGAGAAATGACAGGTTTGCCAGAAAGGCATGTGTAAAATTGAGGTCCAGAGAGATGACATTATGGAAGAAAGTAAGATGGAAGAAAGGAAGAAGGAAGTGGTAGTCATGAGGGAGTCAGAGCCAGCGGCAGCCTTGTTAAAGCACAGAAAATGCAAAATACTAGAGAAATTCAAGATTAACTTTAAAAAGGGCATAAAAATTCCCAAGATGGGTTGGAAGTTCTTACTTCATCCATAAGTACCATGAAAGTTTATATAAACTTCTAGCCTGCATGGCATCTGCTTGTTAGAATTTTGTCAATGGAAATTGATGTCAATTATATTTCCTACATGACAGTCAAGAATGATCATTTTCTTGTATTCAATTGTATCCATTCATTATTTCCTGCCCCACAGAGGTCTTAAACTAAAACTCTAGATGAGCTATTCCAACAGTTCTGATACTGTCTCCCTGATCAAAATAGGACTTTACTCCTTCAGCAGATACCCCTGCCCTGAGAATCTTCCTCTTCGGGTTCCAGTTTCCCCATGACTAAATTTCTCATAGTACATTTCTATTTCCTTGTCTGCTCACTCTGGTGAAGCTGCTAGTTGTGCTTTGACTCTGAGGCCTGAATTTAGACTGTCCCATTTCAGGCCTTTTCCATGGTCATACTCATCATTCTTCTTACATAAACCTCTCTGGATTCTGCTATGGTGAACTGTAATCATAAGCATACTCTGGACCAGAGTACTTGGCTCCAAAGTCCAAAAGAATGCATGGTGTTATTTTCTTCATATTTTTAATCCAATCTACAATAAAACTGCAAAGATCTTATATGTTCTGGATCTTAACAACATGTCTGAAATGTAAAAGTTTTTTTATATTATTACCCCAAATATCACAATGCCTAAAGCAAAACATCATATAAATAAGATTGATAATTTTACTTCCTTAGAATATTCGGTATTGTTCATAGTAGACAAGATACGTGAGAATAAATATGCCAGTTTTTAAACATATGCACGGAGTATATTAGAGACAAATTTCTTTCACTAAAAACTTGATCACATATAAAAAAGATAAGCTTTAAATAGAGTCTGGAATGAAAATACATGTAAAATATGGACAAAAATAACAGATGATGCATAGAACTTTACTTAAAGAAGAGTTTTAGTTACAGTGAGCAACTGGAACTAGTCATAGGTGTGTGTATGTGTGCTGTATATTGAAAGGAGCAAAAGCTAATCCCAAATATCAATTCATCTCAATTAAATTGACCCAAGAATTTTCTGTCTTCTTCCACATAATTGCTTTTCTAATAAGTAAATAAATAAATAAATCACTACCAACACTGTGACAAAATTAGGACCACCACCACCAAAACATCACCAAAAAGAGATCTGGTCTTAATGTTTCTGATGATAATAAAATTCAATATATTATAATGGTTTAGATCTCAATTTTTAGAATTAGAAATTCATATCACTATGTGGCCACAGGGATTCCATTAGTATTTATGATTAGTACCTTCCTCTATAAAATTGTGTATTGTAATACCTGGTTCTAAAAGTTTTCATGAAGATTGACAAAGAGTAATAATGTACACAAAGTATGTATTAAAATGGCTTGGTAGTACCTTAAGATGGCTGCTATTGTAAATTCATATTTTAACATACATAAAAACTCAAATTCTGGTATTTTTTACTACAAATGTCATCTTATGTTTGTACTTTTTTTTTTTTTTTTGCAGTACTGAGGATAGAACACAGGGGCATTCTACCTCCGAGCTATACCCCCAGCCCTATTTTTTATTCTTTATTTTGAAACAAGGTCTCACTAAGTTGCAGAGTACCTCATTAGGTAACTAAGGCTGGCTGTGAACCCGGATCCTCCAGTCTCAGCCTCCCAAGTACTGGGATTACAAGTGTGTGCCACCATGCCTGGCTTCTAGGTTTGTACTCTTGCCAGCATATTTCAGTTAGAGATGATCAAATGTTTTCCACTGTGTTGGTCACAAAAACAATTTATACCATGACTGATATCCCTGAAAAATCTTAATTATTTAAGGGGGGAGGCTTTTTCATGAATGTTCTCCTGTCTGATTTAATACCTCATGTATCAAGTTTATTGTACTACTATGGCAAAATAACAGATATCAAACATTATTTCTTTTGTTTTAATCTTTTCTCTCTCCATTTCTCAAATGTGATATTATCTATCTATCTATCTATCATTTATCTATCTATATTGGGAATTAAACCTAGGACAATTTTACCTCCTTGGTATATTCTCAGCCCTTTTCATTTTTTCATTTTTTACTGGGTCTTGCTAAGTTGTGGAGGCTGGCCTCCAACCTGTGATCCTCCTGTCTTGGCTTCCCAAATACTGGGATTACAGGTGTGAGTAACCGTGCCCAGCTAGCATTTATTTATTTATTTTTAGTCTGTCATCATAGAGTTAAGCATAATAAAGATTTCCAAGAAAATACTTGTAAAGATTTGTCATAAGCTCAAAGAAATAAAGTGGAAATAACCTATTTAGGTTTCTTACTGAAGGGCATTTCCTTATAAGATGTAATACTGACACATTGTAGGAAATATGTATTGAAACAGAGTCACTCACATTTTTCTGATGTTGAGTTAGTATGGTTACTTAAGGATGCATTAAGTGTCATAAAGTTAATTTTAGACTTTCCTCAGTTTTTGCTACTAATTTCATTTACATATAATTCTAAATATGCCACTAATATTCTAGTTGTTGTGATAACAGAATCATTTATTATTTCTCACAGCTGTTCATTCTGCATAGCAATTTATAACCATTTCATAGTCAACACTCACGCTATAAAAAGACAAGCTGATGACTAGCATATTATACTAGTTTAAAAAAATAGAAAAGTCTTCTGAAAAGTAACACAATGTAACTCAGGAGCACAAATAAAAATATTGTTTGTTGCTGAACATACCAAGTTACATGACTTCTTCACCCCTTACCTTTGTGTTCACAAGCTAAATTTTATAGATGTTTGTGTATACATAATCACTAAAGATTGATATTTAGTAATAGAGTTCTTAAAATATTTAGTTTTTTTATCTTAATATATCTTTATGTCTGGGTTCTGATAAAACAATTATGAAAATTTGTTGAGTAAGTAAGTACACTATAAGTATATCAGATACTATAATGAGCAGTTTAATATACTTCTTAAGTTAATGATACTTTTTGTTATTATTTTACTGGGGGTAAACCCAAGAGCTCTCTATCTCTGAGCTACAGCCCCTTCCTTGTTTTATTTTTTATTTTGAAACAGGGTTTTGCTAAGTTGCTGAAGCTGGCTTTGAACCTGTGATCCTTCTGTCTCAGCCTCCCAAATAATGGGATTGCAGTCATGTGCCACCATGTTCAGCTTACTGTTTTTAAATCTCACACTATATGAGGACTATTTATTGGCATATTTATTTTACAGATGAGTACACTGATGCTCACAGAGGCCAACATGTCCAAGATAATGATTGCAGAACTAAGGTCAATCCTTGGCCATTCTAACTCCAATGTCCATGTCTTCATCCACAAACTATTAACAGTTGAACACAGAACTCTATGTTGATGATTTCACACTTTGTATGGGAATCTACTTTAATACCAAAAACCTTCCTAATTCAATAAGCAAGTAAACATTAGTTTCTTTGTTCTCGGACAAGATAAAAGATCAGGAAGACATATTAATATTTCATTTTATATATAAGTATGATTTTCAAATTTACAGAATCATGAACCCTCTAAAATAAGCATAATTATTACTATCACTCTATTACTACAAATTATGCAATTCACAGAATAGATGAGATCATAGAACAGAACATTTAAAAAATGAACTAAAAATTTCTCTTATCAATGCAATTAATAGAATAATATTCCTGGGAAGTCACAACAAAATGACATTTATCAGGAGATGGGCTACAAAACAGTTTCAAGCCTTCATAGCCTAAGTCTCATTTATTAAGTTTAAAGTCTCCCTATACTCATGTGAAATGAACTAAAAAGATCACAGTGCACTTTCTCTTGGTAGAAGGATCACTGTTGTGATTTCTCCACAAAGTATATAATTTTACTCATTGGAAATCTAACTTCCCTGAGGAACACATCAAAATGACAGCTGCTCTAGGTAGTTTTCATGGCTTGCTCAAAGCACATGGCAGGTATGAGTCACGAAGTACCATGCATTCATTTGACCTTGAGTTTCCAGTGCCTTCACAATGAAGTCTTGATTGATTCAAGACCAAGCCAATAGACACATGGGTTAAATATTCACAACAGATGAAAATATCTAATTTGTTCAGAAGACAATGCCTATAGACTTTGATGTGACATTTTCTTCAAGCACCTGTAGAGTATTTTAAGTACTAGGCAATGCAAAACATTGTCCTAGGCTTTAGTGAGGTGTGGGGATGGGAGTGGGCAATGAACTCACCAGTCTTCATATCATCTGCAGTAATTCATCTTTACTATGAGATGCACTAATATCTGAAATGATCCTTAGGACCAAAATTCTCAAAACTTACAAGTTTTATTTCCAATTTTAGCTAATCAAGTGATACCTTTACTAGAGATCTGCATATCTGTTTCTGATTCATTTCTGAATGCCCTCCTGTTTATGTAGCAAACAGAAACATTATTGTGTGGCTAATATTACTGATATGCAGAAAAGTAGAAAGGGGTGGGTTGACTGTATGTTAATAAGGGACTTTGGAAATTGGGTAGAACAAGTTCATCATCAGCATCATCTATTTGCTCAGTACTGATTTTGTATTCATTGAGAGCTCAGTAAAAGCCAAATAACAAAAATAGCTTGCAATGTTCTTATTTTCATGTATCATATGGTATTGTTTTCTCATAGCAAATGGCTTTCTCTAGAGAAAACTCTATTGCTATTTTTTAACAGCACAATCATATTAAGCATATTAAAGCTGCCATCTGGAGAATTTGAATCTTGTCAACTAGGTAAAAATGCAGATTTTTTTTTCAGAAAAGCTGATAAAGAGTCCAAAAATATGCTTTATGTATCATTATCAGAGAAGCAATGTGCAGGCAGATTTCAGGTTTTTTCTTTATAAATATTTGTGTGCTTCTGTATACATTTTGATTTTATGAAATCAAATAAGATAAAATGCTACTCCAATACTTCTGCCCTCCTCCTGTTAGCTCTCCTCCCTTATTTGAGACAGTGAATTAATAATGTCAGCACAATGTCATTACCATTACTAGACACACCAGTGTCTGCCCTGTTAAGTAGAAACTGTACATTTAACAGGGCTGGAGTTTCAAGAATGTATACTACCATTAGGAACTAAAGGGGACATCAGAGTGACCCGCATGCTGGTGTCTTCCCCATCTCCTTTCCCTCCAATTTGCTCTTCTCCTCAAGCAACAGACTAGTGGAGGCTTCAGGGCACTGTTTTTTGACTAGAGCGAGACTGCTATATGGAAGATGTCAATCAAACCTCTCAAACGCTAGGTGATGCCTCTTTCATAAAATTCAATTTCATAAGGATGGGAGATGAAATGACAGCCTCACTTACTCTGACTGCTAAAGGCCAATCAAGAGTTGAAATGAAAGCAGAAATGTTATCAAGATCACTACTATGTACTGGCAGTCACTGTGGCAGTGGGTTGTATCAGAAATCGTAACTAGAAACACAAGAGAATACCATTACAGATGACTGCAGGAACATTTTAGAATTTGTCATGAGGTATACTATTTCTGGCATGGTAAATACCATGTCTTCTGTGTCCTTTAAAGTAACCATATTATTTAATTCAACACAGATATGGAGATGTTGCTCTGAAAAGAGGTATTCATAATATTTGTTTTCCTTTTGACAGAAGGTGTCTGTGGCTGTCCATGGGTGAATGTAATAAGATGTGATATTCCCTATCAGCTTAGGAGTTCCACCATAGACTCTGTTAATGTGGCATAGATAACTGGTACATTTTCAAAATGCTAAATTCTGTCAGGCTATAAAATACATTTCATAGTTTAAGGCTGAAAAGTCACAGCATTACAGGCACTGCCAAATTTTATACATGGTTTCTCTGTCCATGTGAAAATATACTTTACATACTAATATGACTACTTGTAGAATTATTCCACATGTTTAAAAATATGAATTCATTTAATAAGGGTAGGAAATATTATGAGTTAGGCAATATTATCTCAATTTTAAAAATAAGAAATTGAAGCATAAAGAGATTTACCCATCCAAAGTCATGTGGCTCTCAGTTGGTGAAGAGAGCTGTCTAGAGTTCCGGGTGTTGACCTTTATGATATCACTTCCCATGTTATATTAAAAACATATGTATATATCTAATTATACATATGTATAATATATGTGCACATGTAAGTCTATTATATAGGAAAATGCATATATACATGCTTCATTGTATTATCTGTTCAAATATGATTTGTCTTAATGAACTCAGCATGACTTTTCTTCCCAGTGGGTTCATTTATAAGCTAATGAAAAAACACAAAATACCAGCTAATAAAAATTTTTAAATATTAGAATTTTTCTATTTTATGTAGTCCCCAGCATGAAACTACATTGCTGCCAGTCTGCCAATCTTCTTTTTCCAAAGATGTGCTGTTTCACTCCATTGGCAATATGGGAAACATTATATGATATTTCTGAAGTGATTAACAGCTATGATGGTGAAAAAATTCAGAATGTTAAATTTCTTTAAGTGGTCCAGTTTGCTTATGAATGTCCAAAGTACAGAACTACTCAAAAATACGAATATGCTATGAATGTCTGGAGTTCAATTCCATGTAGTACAAGTTCTATAAAATTGTCTTACAGGTAGTATTTTCAGATTACTCCTACACATACATTTACAATGACTTATGAATGCAAACATATTGGGTTATCCACACAAAGGCATAAAGTGAGTTTCGAAAATACAGTTGGAAAAATGATGATAAAAATTTTCGAGGATTCTCTTCCTATATGATTTTACAAGTCTTTACATCCTACATGGTAAAGAAATCAACATTTAAAAAATCATAGGCAAAAAATGTTCAATATCATTAGCAATCAGAGAGATGCAAATCAAAACTACCCTGAGATTTCACCTAACACCAATTAGAATGCAATCATTAAAAGCACAAACAACAACAAATGCTAGCAAGGGTGTGGAGAAGTGGGGACTCTATTACATTGTTAGTGGGATTGCAAAATAGTGCAACCACTTCAGGAAAGAGTATGGAGGATCCTAACCAGGTGGCACACACTTGTAATCCCAGTACTTGTGAGGGTGAGACTGGAGGATCCAGGTTCTCGGCCACCCTCAGCTACCTAGTGAGGCCCTCTGCAACTTAGTGAGACTTGGTTTCAAAATAAAGAATAAAAAATAGGACTGGGGGTATAGCTCGGAGGTAGAATGCCCCTGCTTCAATCCCCAGTACCGCAAAAAAAAAAAAAAAAAAAAAAAAAAAAATAGTGCTGGGGGTGTAGCTCGAAGGTATAATGCCCCTGAGTTCAATCCCCAGTACTGCAAAAAAGAAAAAAAAAAAGAGTATGGAGGATCCTCAGACAAACAGGAATTAACCTGCTATATGATCCAGCAATACCACTTATGGGTATCTACCCAGAAGAATGTAAGCCAAATTATCAGACTAATGCATGTATATCCATGTTTATAGCTACACAATTCACAATTGCCAAACTATGGAAACAGCCAAGATGTCCATCGACAGATGAATGGATTACAAAACTATGGAATAGGTACACAATGGAATTTTACTCAGCCATAAGAACAAAATCATGTCATTTGCAGAGAAATGGATGGAACTGGAAAACATTAACCTAAGTGAAATTAGTAAGTCACAAAAAGTTAAAAATCTGATGCTCCCCCTAATGTGTGGAAGCCAGGGAGGAAGTGGGTCATAGGAAGGAATCTATATGAAGAGAGAGAAACCTTAGAGAAGCAAAGAAGGTGTCCTAACTGATGGCGATGGGAGGAGGGGAGAGGGAAACACCACAATGCACATGATGTACATTCACAAACATATAAAAATCAATCACTAGCCCTAACATGACAAAGGGGTGTGGGGTGGAGGTGGGAATTAGGGAAGGGTTAAATGAGTGCTGTATGCATGTATGCCTCTACCACCTTGTACCTCATCAAGATGCATGATTATAATGCACCAATAAAAAAACATAAACAATAAATTAAAAAAATTTTCAACTAGGTGTGATGACTCATGCCTGAAATCCTAGTACTTGGGAGGCTGAGAGAGGAAGCTCACTTTCAGGATCTGTCTTGGCAACTTAGCAAGACTCTGTTTCAACAAAAAGTGTATCTTAGTGGTAGATCACTCTTGAGATGAATCCCCAGTGACACACACACACACACACACACACACACACACATACACACTTTTTTCATGAAAAAAATGCAAAACTCTAATCAGTGATATCACACACAAAGTATCCCTAGTCTTAAATCAAGACAAATGTTTTATATTTTGAGCTATAGTAAAATACACCACATGCATATGCATAACCTTTATAATCTACTACCTTAAAAATAGTTTGGATTAACTAAACAACTACTAGTCTCAGTGTCTAAAGAAGGAGCTTTATTTGTACTAATATTGTGGTACCCAACAAGTTTCTTATAATTATTTGTATAAAATAAGTAATAGATCCATGGTGTCGCATCACAATCTAGAACATTCAAATAATTGTGTAGAGCCTAAATCATGATGTTGTTTAAGGTAAATACATTGTCATACCTTGAAGCAAATAGGATCCAGGAGAGTGGTAGCAGGTCTGTATTCTCAACTTAATTCAAAAAAAAAACTTTAACTTTTTAAAGTTTTTGGTCCCCTTTTTTTTCATAGATAATTATAGATAATCCATTTGTTTTGTGCTTAATAGTCTCAGCAGGAAAAATCATCAAGTTTTAGAGCTGTATTGTTTTTAAGAGATCAAAACAATAATTCTGACCTTTTCAAAATGTAACATGAAGACAAGTTTGTTGGCAGAAGTTTGTTTGTTTTTTTTTCTTTTGGCCAGGATTAGAAGCTTCAAAGAATGCTGAAATACCCTTGTTATCTTTATAAATTCTCTCATGATTAGGTGGGGATTTCTTAATTCTTCAAGTATGGAATAAGGAATAATAGACAAGAAAAACAAAGCTGA